>JASANX010001022.1:0-71904 GCA_030849745.1 Trypanosoma scelopori
AAAAACACATTTGTGAGTGGGGTGAGTGAGTGAGTGGCAAATGTACAGATATGAAATGGAATCCAGCGGCTTCACTCCAAAGTGCAGCTTTCACTTTCGCTTGACAAAAGAGCGGTGCGTGACTTCACTGGCAATCCGCAACTCGTTTACCTCCTGCATCAACTGAAGTATCACCTCATCCTTCCTGCGCAGCGACGAGCGCAGGAATGCCTCTGCGTCAGCCGCCTGCTTTACCATTTCGCTGCGGATCTTCATAATCGCTTCGTCCTTGTCCTTCATGGCAATATGTAGTTCGGTGATGCGGCGCTCGTACTCAGCGATAATAGAGGCCTGACTGGAGTGCACATCCGTCTCATGCAACGACTTCCCCCTGTGGAGCGCCTGCACCTGGGTCATGTCCTCATGTAGCAGCAATCGGTTGTTTGCAAGGTCCAATTGTGCAGCCAGTTGACAAAGAGCGGCCTTGAGGGTGTCCACGTTATTGCGAAGAACGCAGTTATTCGCCTCAGCGCATTGCAGCTGCATCTGAAGCTCACCCACGGCGTCGTCTTTGTTGTTGCAGTCGTCGTTGGGAACACATGTGGCATCCGTCTCCGTTGTACTCTGGCATACTGTTTCCCTGACTGTTGGAGTCATGATGACATTTTCCCCCAGCGTCATGCAACAGTATAGTAACGAACTAAAGCCAGCCGCCTCTCTTGTGCCTGGGCTCCCACTATCACCAGTCACGTTTCGGCTGGTGGGTGTGGCCAGAATAAAAATAACAAATAGTGCAGTGAGAGAACCAGGCTTAAGCAAAGAAGAGGATGTCGTTGTGTGTGTGTGTGTGTGAGGCGAAGGACGCCGGGGTGCATCCATTCGCCACCTCACCCCGCACGCCCACGCTGCACACATGATGAATATGCTGCGGGAATGAGGTGTCGCAGAGGAGGAGGAGGGATGTACAAAATGTGCATCACAGGTTTCGTACTTGAAAAGGTCAACGCGGGATGTGTGTGCCGCGCCTTGTGCTTCTCATATGAAACGAAAAGACAAAAAAAAAAAAACCCACACGGCCCTAATAGATCGAATACCACTCCTTTCCGCTCTCTCTCTCTTTTTCCCTCTCTCCTCGGCTCATCGTCTTTATTTTGTTTGGCTCGGCGTCTTCATGTGGGGCCGTGTTGTCGTGTCTACACGTCTCTCGTCATGTGTGCATGTTACCGTGAAGAGCGATGGTCCCCTCTATTCACGGGTCATTATGCCGTGTTGCCATACTCAAAGATATATATATATATATATATATATATATATATATATATCGCGTTGAGCACGACCCAACGCGTCCCACAGTAACTGCCTGCCCAGTACCTCTTTTTTTTTTTTTTTTGTGTGTGTGTGTGTGTGCGGGTGTGTGTGTTTTCTCATTTCATTCACGCATTAGGGTGCATTGTGGTTGGAGAAGACTATGCCAAAGCGTGGTGCAGCATTGGCGGGGGCGGCGGCGGAGGCGGCTGAAGCATTACTGGTGGAGAAGCCACCAGTGAGCGGAATCGAGTAATTCATTGTGATCTTCCATATATCACTGACGTTTCGAGAGACGGCTAACATGGCGCGCGTGTCCATAAGGTTCACGTTCATCATCATCTGAGAGCCGCACGGTGACCGGGCCTCGACACCGACGAGAAGCCGCTCCGTCTCGGCCAGCGCCACCGCGCTCACATCCGGTCGCAGTGGAACCCGTGCGTGGACACCCACACCCCTCGTGGCGTTGTACTTGAAAAGAAGATCGCCCCCTTTCACAACAGTGCAGCCTACGCAGGTTGCAAGGAAAGTGTAGTCCTTAATACCGCTTCGGCTCGGGTCGTACACCGCGCTGAGGCCAAGCTGACTCATCGCAGAGAGCCGCGTCGACGCGGTGAAGCTGGAGCTGAGCCCATCGAGCACATCTGTCTCAGATGTGAAGGTAAACTGCGGGTGACGGAGCGCATAGCCAAACATGGGTCTTGTGGCCATCCGCAGGAGGAATTCATGCTGCAGGTTGCGCACAAGTTTTGTCCACGTCACGCTTGGGAGAAAATCACACCATGTGGCCTTTGAATTCGATCCAACGTCCGCGGCAACGGTGATATTTCCCCGCCTACAGGAGAGATGCACGCCCACACCATCAGCCGTGGCAAATGGGTAAACGTTGAGCCGATTAGGGGGTCCTTCTCCCTCTGTAGCGTCAAGGCGCCAACCATGCGCAGATGATCCTTTTGTTGCATACTGCTCAACTGTGTTCGCCAGTTCGGAAAAGCTGTTCGGTGCCATTTTTTTTTTTTTTTGCCGTGTGCCGATTCCTCCACTTCCACCTTCTTCCGTCTCTCACCCTATTGCCCTCACCCCAACAGAAGCAAATGGTTTGTGAGAAGGGTGGGGGGAGGGGGCGGAAAATAAATGGAATTCCAGAAGAAGACGAACAACAACCACAAATGAAAACAAACAGGAGGAAGAGGAACTGATTAACCCACCGCCATCACATTTTCGTTTTTTTTTTTTTTCTCTTTTTGCGCATCATTTTTTTTTGAATTTCACCACCCACTCTGGCACCCCACAACAGCCAGTGCTCGCCAGCGCTGCTGCTGCTCAGAGAACAAATGAAACGCTGAGCATCGGAGAGGCATAAGCGGAACAAAAATAAGCGGTTTCTGTTCTCGAAGCAACACAGACACACGCATGTATGTATGTATATATATATATATTGTTGCAGTGACACCACCGCCACCACCACAAACTATACACAACACCACCGCCCGGAAGTCTTTTCTTTTCTTCGGTACGTCTCCCATACCGCTGCCGTTAGATGGGTCGCTTCAGACTCAAAGGAATCAGGGAAATTGTGCACTCATGCGGGTACAGTTTCTTCAAAAAGAGGGCAGATAGAGAAACATCACTTTGTCATTTGTCCATCCAAAAAGGCATCAAACTCATCCTCAGTGCTACAAGGCTGCTGCTGCTGCTGCTGCTGCTGCTGCTGCTCGGAATCCTCCACATTTTCCCTCGCTGCTGTCGCCACCGTCTGCGCATTCTGGGGCACTGAAGACACCTCGGCATGCATTGGCACCTTGGAAGCGTTGGCGCATTCTGCTAGTGCGGTAGTGTCCTCCGTGGGTGGGGCACCAAAAGGGTCATGTAAGGCGTTGGATGCCTCTGTGCTCACGGAGGTTTGAGCACTCGGCACCTTGTTCTCCCAGCCCAGCGGCCCCATCTCAACAGGCTCAATTTGGGACATGGGCGGACGGACCATTGTTTCTGTCGTCGATGGCAATAAAGATGCCCCCGTTGCTTGTCCCGCGTCAATGTGCGGCGTGGATGTTTCTACAGGCGGGCGGTACCTTTCGGTGGCAGCGATGCCAGTCTCTGGAGCCTTTGGAGAAGTTTCTCGGTTTGCATTTGTCTGTGTGGCGTCTTTTAAACGACGGAAGAGGGCGATTTGAGAGTCGGAAATGTCACGGAGGACGTCACGGTTTGCAAGCACAAGATCTGAGCTCAGCATCATCGCAACCAACTTGTGGTCTTCCCGTATCCTTCCCTCGAACCCACAGATGACATCGTCCTTCTCGACGGAGCCGTCATCCTGCACCTTGGCGTTGTTGAGGTACTCTGCTAGTGTCATGCAGACGTCAAGCATAGCCGCCATTTCCTGCTCGGTGGGATATTTAATCCCAATCGCGTCCACGATGGGCGCTCGCTGATCCATCGACTCTTGCTGCTGTTGAGAGCGTGCAGTGGAACGGCCATCCAAGTTTGAGGTGCGCCGGCGAGGTGGCTGCCCCGCTTGGCGCATCGACACGTTTATCTGCAAGTTGGTATCGGGATTGATGCCCTCAAAGGCGTTTGGACCTATTGCGTGCCGCACATCATCTGCAATTGTCGTGAGGATGTACAACCGACCATCCGGGTGCCCTGAAAACCAGACAGAGAGGTTCAGAATGAGAGCGAGTGCTGCCTGCTTTGCCTTGTGGTCCTTCTCCGTGATGCACGGGTGCAGCATCGCGATGTTCTGAAGATCTCGCAAGAGACCCTTCTGAGAGGCAATCTCGCTGTGCAGGTTCAACCCGCAGTTCTTCACTAACGCGTCGAGAAGCAGCACGGTAAGGTACTGCACCTTGGTGTCACTGTCGGTTATGCGACGACGGAGGGCCCGCACCACATCCACCGCAGAATCCTCCATGGCGTTAGCCCTATCACAGAGAAACAAGACACTTTCGTACTGCGGCAGATTCAACTGCGGCCTGGTGGCTTCTTCTACGACCTCCATATACGGCGTCGGCAGGATACGCGAGGCGGTGTCCTTAAAACTTTCCATGAGCGAAAGAACCACCATTTTTCCCCCACCCTTGTTGTTGTTGCTGTTGTTCTTCACTCCCAATGCGCACGCACGTTCTCTCGATGACCCCCTGCCGCTGTTTCTCTGAGACCGACCGACCGACACACACGACGAAAGCAACAAAAAGAAAAAAGGACGCACAAGCACACGGCGTATGTGTGACTGATTTGTATGTATACGCCTATGTGCCCCCTCACTGACGAAGAGAAACACGAGTGTGAAACGGTGCTGAGGCGGACGGCGTAAAAACACACAGAAAAAAACTTTACTCGATGCACAACACCTAAAGGATTGGTTACACCTTCTGATTGTTTGATTGTTTTGCTTTTTTTTTTTTTTTTTTTGCGTAGATATGGCTTGCGTTTGTGTGGACTTTCCGCCGTGCAGCAGCGATGCGAGGGTGAAGACAGAGACAAACGGAGAGAAACAAACACACACACACACAAAAAAAAAAAAGAGAGTGAAGGCGGCAGCGGCAGGAGGTGGCGGCAAGGCATCGATGCGCGAAACCTTAAAAAAAAAAAAATATATATATATATACGCACGCGTGCGTTGCACCAAACAACAACAAAAGAAGTTTTGTTTTTTTTTGTCGTTGTTCGTCTGGCAGCCCGCGTCGGCAACTTACGAGAAACAAGAGACACACACTAAAAAAAAAAAAAGAGAAAAGAAACAAAACGGAATAAAATAATAATCCAGCGTACACCGATGAGCACCCCCGCAGTTTCCACCTCCATCGCCACCGCACCGAGTCCACCAGGCTCCATACACCCGAGCCCTGTCGTCTTGTGCAGCAATCACGTCCACTTTTTTGACTACCTTTTCTCCCCTCCTCGTCCTCCTCATCACTGCGCTGATGGAACGCACTGCAGCGGCCCGTGAGCGGTCGTACATCCCACAGCCTCTCCACCCCTACTCCTGCACACACACACACACACAAAAAAAAAAAAAAAAAGGGGGGGGGGGGGGGGGGGGAAACAATGCAAAAAAAAAAAAAAAAAAAGAGATTTTACAAACATTTGTCTGCGTTTGTTTCATCTCGTCGTTGCTGCTCCAGCGGCTCCCAAAGAAAAGAAGGAAAGAAAGAATGAAAAAACAGGCATGAAAGCGACTCTACAAACAACAAATGTTAACACCACATAAAAACAAAAACAGTCAGACAGTCAGAGATCGAGAGAGACGCCAGGCGTTTATTGCGAACCCCGCCCGTCCGCCCCTCACACCCCGAGGATTCCTCACATGAGGGTGCAGTGACACCCCGGGGGAGGTCGGTCAAGCTCCGATTGCAGCCGCCAGAGTTCCACCTCCGTGGCTGCGATCTCATCTCCCAGCTTCTTAATGTCCGCCTCGATCTGCTCCTTCTCACGGAGTCCCTTTTCCGCTGCATACACGGCAGCGTATTCCTTTTCCAATTTACGGCAGCGGGCCTCCGCCTTCTCCTTTTCTTCCTTGATGTTCCTTCCCAGCGCGCTGCTAGTGATGCTCGCCTTCAGCTTCTCCTCCGAGTCAGTCTCAATGATGCGCCTCCGATCCTCCTTCGATGAGGAGATGAACAGTTTCATCTTCTCCATCTCCTCTGCCCGCTGATCGCGCAAGTTAATAGCGGACTGCAGATCGTTGTTTATTGCCTCCTGCGCCTCGACATCCTTCTCCATTTTCTGAATCCTCGCGTTAACGGATTCCTTCCCCTCTAATAGAGTTTTCGTATTCTTCTCAACCTGTTCCTTCTGCGCCTTGACGGAGGCCATGCTTTTCTTTTTTTCGTGGTTCAGACGCTCAAAGTTCTTATTGTGCCACTTGGTACGGTACCGGCTGAACGTGAGAGCGTGCTTCGCCAACTCCAGCTTCCTGTTGGCCGCCTGCAATTTCCGATTACACTCATTGTGTACAGCCTCCTTCTTCATGAGCTCAACTTCGCGTGCGTTAAGCTCAGCCTGCACAATCTGCACCGACTCCTGCTGCTGCACCATCTCCGTGTTGAGATTCCTCACTTCATCGGCGAGGAGTCTCAACTCCACCAGCGCATCATCCTGTATAAGCTTTGGCCTACACTTGAGCTTCGAGAGTTTCGTTGCCAACGTCAGGGTATGGAATGTGTCACGGGCGTGTTCGTAAAATGGGCTGACGCAGCAAAGGAATACGAGGTTGTAGCCCTGCTGCAGCAGCTCTGGGTAGAGTTTGGTGAATGCCGTCTCACGTGTAGGCACTTTTGCCAGCGTATTCTCCCCACTGTCGTGTTCCACTGCGACATCGATACAGCGCTGAAAGGCTGCAGGCATGTTACGCAGCAGTACAAAAACCACATTGACGCGACGTGACTTACTTACCGTCTGACCCATCTGCTCTGGGTCCGCGAATTCGAAGGTCTGCATAAAACGAAGATGAACTATGTGACACCCAGAGCGTTTTGGAACCACCCGAGCGAGTTGCCGCAACACGGAAAGCAGATCCGAAGACTTGCTCACTGGTACCCGAGTCAGACCCTGGAGTTTCATTCCCTCCGTCGCGTCCTGCACAAGCTTCAGGTCATCCTGGCCACCCAGCGTATTCCTTCGACGCTGCTGCGAGAGCAGATCCACATATGTGTCGGTGGGTGAAATGTCCACCGCCTCAACTTCACAAGACAACTTGTTGTCCCCAAGATCGCGCTGGAATGCGGTAAAGATGTTCTCCGCGAAGCGCGGAAGAATGCCACGGTTGGGACCGTCGACATCATCCCCGTAGAGCGAGTAGATGCGGCCACTCCCCGATGCACCAGCAACGCAGAAGGCGGTGCTGTATCCATCCAAAATTTGCGGGATCATCGGCGCCACCGTGCTGCTGTAAACGTCCTTCTGCGTGTGCAGCACCACCTTTGGCCGCTCTTCGTCCCGGAAGGACCACAGCACGTGGTCCAGTTCGAAGCGCCCATTTTTGCGGGGTTGGAAGCCGTTGAGGGCGTCGAGCACAGTCAACGTACGATGCCCGTCCCATTCAACGATCTCTCGCGGCAGAGGGCTGTCCTCTGGGCAGATGGTCGCCTCCGCGTCTGTGAAGGGACGCACACGGACAAAGACATTTGCCCTGGTGTGCTTTCGGTTCTGCTGCTCCATGTTTTAATTTCCTCTGAATTATCTCACTTGTCGTACAAGAGCTTGGAAACGCAAGAACAGGTACGTAAGGCAAAAGTAAGGCAGATGGCTCCCTTTATTCTTTTTGTACCTTTTTTTTTTTGTTTTTGTTTGCTTGATTTCTTGTTTGGTTGCCTTCGCCCTCGCACCTCACCTCCCCGTCTCTGCTTGCTTTTGCTTTTCCTTTTCTTTTCTTTTTTTTTTTTTGTGTGTGTGTGTGTGAAGGAGTGTTGTTGTTGTCACTTATTCCTCGAGTTAATTGCCGCCCAACCACCAGAAACACACTCCTTGTCAGTCTGCGTGAGATGTGCACTTGACAATGGTACAACGGCTACAATCTTTGCATTCCACAACACATCCGTAAGTGCAACCAGAGGGAGAGGGAGGGAGAGAGAGAGAGAGCCAAAAACAAAAAAAAAAGGATACACCTGTGTAATGCATGAATAAATGTACGGGCAAAGGAGGGAATGTGCTTCACACACACACACACACACACACAAAGAGAGAGAGAGAGAGAGAGAGAGAATGCACACGTATCTATGCGTGTGTGCGCGTGTGGAGAGGAAAGAGTGGGCGTCACAGATTGCATGTACGACGTATTGATTCATTGGCCTCTCATCCGCCTGCGCCTGCGCCTCCCACCACCACCACCACCCCTTGGTGCCTTTTTCGCCACTCGCTCCCCCTCATCGCTCCCACTGCCGTGCTCCGCAGAGTTGCCTGTGCGCCATTCATATGTACTCCATCATGCTGTCGCGTTGCCGCTTCCTGTAGACATTTGTGCTGTTGGCGTTGGCGCTTCCGCTGGCGGTTCGTGCCCCCATCCTCGCACGGCGCACTTCATCCAACCGTACACGGATGCCGCCGCCCAACTCACCGAGTCGCATTGCCTCAAACATATTAACCGCATGCTCTAGAACATCCTCGGCTGCAGATGAAATTGGAAACAATTTCCATGTGCTGGAGACTAGTTCTCTATCCTTCTCAAAGCGCTCTCGAACCGCCCACATCCCAAGCGCCTCCACCAGTCCCTGCAACAGCCACTGAATAATAAGCCGCTGCGACATGTTGCTCTCAACAATGTCCAGCACAGAGAGGCATCTATGCCACGGCAGTGAGTCTGTCCGCAGCAGATGGCTGTATATTTTGCATGTGTAGTCAATCTGTTTTTCTTCGAGATCCTCCGCTTGTGCGTAGCGCACGCGGAACGCCTCGGCGAAGAAATTCTGAAATCTCGCATTGCTTTTACACAAACGCTCTGCCGTCATCCCATAGATCCGCTTGTACGATGCCTCTTCACAGCAACCCTCAATCACCATGAAACACACACTGCGCTCCGTCTGCGGCTGCATAGTCTTGAGTATCTTGTGCACCACCTCATCTGCCCGCACACTGCTGCGCATTGCCATGTACACATCTCTCCGGATTTGACGCTCCTTTTCATCGATGAGTTGCTTTGGTGCGTTTGGAGTCTGAGTCTCCTGTTGCTGTTGCTCTTGCTGTTGCTCTTCCCTCTCCTGCTCCTCAGCGTCTTCCTCTGCAGCCGCGAGTTGCTCGAGGAGCTCCGTCTCCCAGTCGTCACCGAGAATCGCGCGGCGAGCCGTCTCGTACGCGGCCTCATGTGCGTCGTACTCTGCGTCAAAAGCAAAGCGGTCGAGCCTCTCCTCGGCATTGGCTTCTGCCACTTCATCCAGATCGATTTCGTGGCATTTTTGCTTGCTGGGCTCTTCCACCAGATGCTGCTGCAGGTGTAGCGGGATGATGTCTTTGGTGTGCTTCACCCGCTCCCACTGTTGCACCTCATGCATACATGACTCCAACAGCGCCTGTGCGCGAGCGGAAAGGCGCCACTCATCGTTGTCCATTGCAAGAAGATCGCGGATTGGTGTTAGCACGTGTGCGTGAAAATCGGCCGCGGAGTGCTGTGACATGGCACGGAATGTCTCACGAAAAAGCGCAGCTGCCTGATCCACGTCGTCATCAGTGCGTGGCTCTGCGGTGAGGTGCGCAATGATAATCTGATAGATGATAACCACATCTACCACATTGAAAATGTACAACCACCCGAGAAATCGGCTGACGGAGCGCAGAGCGTTCCAGTCCTTGCGGCACCGCAGCCGCCGCCATTGCACCACAAGCCGGGTGGCGAGCAAGAGGCCTATCGTAGCGAACTCCTTGTTGATGCGACTCACAAGCGCCGCAAAGACGCATGAGAGGTCAGGATCTGCCAGCTGCGCCCGCATAAGGCTGCGGCAAAGCAGACCGCGACCGCGGATTATATTTTCGCGGAAGAGCTCCGTCGCCGCCAACTCAACACTGTCACCACTGACTCGGTTGACAATGCCGGTGATGCTTCGGCTCAGGGCCTGCCACGCCTCGCGTTGGAGCGGCTCGTCTGGGACACCAGTGCTATTTCTGTTGTCATTGTCATCAGCCCGCTTGCGGTGTGGAGGAACATACCTCGACATGCGGCCCTTCTCCTCCTGCTTCTTGGAGTAGTTGGCCTCCCCCTTCCTCTTCCTCCTCTTCCTCTTGGTTCTGCAGCGGCCACTCGTCCACCGTGCTCCAACCGTTTACACCCCTCCCCACCCCACCCCACCCCCTTGTCCCTTCGTTGTTCCTTTATTTATTTATTTTTTTTGGTGCGCGCCCTCTTCAGCGTACGAGGTACCTTCTCTGTCGAACAGGGCAAGAAGAAGATGATGAAAAAAAAAAAAGACAAAAAAAGAGGTGGGGGTGGGGGAAAAAATTAGGGGAGACAGCGAGAGAAAAAGTTATCTACTCTTTTTTTCTTTTTTGTTTTTTTAAAAAAGACAAAAAAAAAAAAGAAAAAAAGAAAGGGGAAAGGGGCGAAGCAAAATGTGCGCAGGTGTAATGTGTGCCCCTGATGTGGAGGTATAAACGTCCGCGTCCCTCTCTCTCTCTCTTTGTGTGTGTGTGTGTGTGTGTGTGTGTGTGTGTGTGTGTATTGCTGCAAACATATGTGCGTACAAGAAACGGATCATAATTGTAGCAGATCAGAGCCACGTCCTCTCCGCATTTGTTTTTCGTTGGCCTCAACTTTTTGCCGCTCTCGTGCTCGATTCTCCAAGGTACGCGTGGAAGGCCTGGTAGCCGCACTCCAGCACAAATGCAAATTCCCGTGTGTCGCGCTCGTTAAGCTCATCCGAGGCGTTCATGGTGTCTAGCTTCTCCTTCCACCCCGTGAGACGTTGGAAGAATTCCTCTCCCGTGACATTCAGCCGATGGAGTCCCCGAATGAGGTCTGAGAGTAGGGTGTAGAGCTGATCTACCGCCGTCTGCTGCAGTTTAAGCGAGTCCATCAGCGTGATAAAGTACTGCCCGCACTCCAGCACCAGGCGCGGGTTCACGCGGCCATCCTGCTGCTGCTGCTGCTTCACAGCGTCAAGGCCTAGTTGAATGCGAGTGCGTGCTGCCAAGCATTTGGAGCCGTAATTCTCCCAGAAGGAGTCAATGGTGGTGTAGTACGGGTTGCGTCCCTGTTCGAGGTAAGACACGGTGGACTTGTACTTTTCCAACAAACGGCAAATGGTGGTGTTGTACTGCTCTTGCGTGATGACGTCGCGTAGCATGGCTTTTTCGACCTTCTCAATGGCAGTAATAACGGCGAAGAGGTCTGCAAGATACTCCACGTGCTGCCGCTCCCCTGGCGAGACGGTGAAGGCCACCTCCATACCCCACACACTCACTCCCACGCCTTTCGCCGCAACGGCAAAACAAAAGAAAAAAACTATACTTGCGGTTGTGCACTGCGGCCTGTCATGTGCACATGTTCATTCAGCGTGGCATGCAAAAAGAAGGGGAAAGAAACAAACAAACAAACAAACGAGTGAATGAAGGAATGAGTGAAACACGAGGAGAAAAAGAGAGAAAAAAAAAAAAGGAAAAACAACAACAACAAAAAAAAAAAAAAAGTGGTCCACTGTGATGAGGGCGAAACCAAATGAACAACAACAACAACAAAAAAAAAAAAAGTGGTCCACTGTGATGAGGGCGAAACCAAATGAACAACAACAACAACATCCAAAACAAAAGGAGGCACTAGCCGTCACGAGATGGTGTGCTGCACAGAATGATAACAACAAGCACTATCACACCCATTCTTCTGCTACTTTAAAGCGTCCGTGTCAACAGGAGAAGAAGAAACACTTCCCCTGCTCTTGTGATCCCCGCCAGGTTCCACTGCAGACCAGGGGGTGAGCATCACATACGATCGCCTCAAGAGCGAGCAAAAGCTGACCAGAAAATGCATAATACTGGACGGTGCTACCACACCAAGAGCTCGAAGGATTGCAACGTACGACTCGCGGCTGTATGGGAACCACCACAAGTTTCGGTGAAGCAGCCTGCTTGGAATACAGTCCTCGTTGATGCAGCGCACGTGACACACTTCCTTCAACCCCAGCACGCCGTGTGTGCGCCCAATGCCACTCTTCTTCCATCCACCCCACGGCGCCTCGGGGACTCCATGCGTGTAAAGGTGGTCATTGAGGGTCACCACGCCGCTCTCCAGCTGTCTGGCAACATGATGCGCCTTCGAGCGGCTGCTGGAGAAGACGCTGCTGGTGAGCGCAAATTCGCAGTCGTTCGCCATTGCCACTGCTTCCTCCTCTGTCGAAAAGGGCACTACTGGCAGAACTGGGCCGAACGTCTCCTCTCGCATGACACGCATGTCAGCCGTCACGTTCACCAGCACCGTGGCGGGATAAAAGAAGCCACGGGAGATGTCGCCCGTGGGTGTGCTCTGCGCAACGATGCGCGCACCGCGGGAAACGGCATCCTCCACGTGATCGTTGATGGTTCTCCACTGCGATTCGGTCGTAATGGGGCCAATGTCAACATCAAAGTCAATGTCTGGACCATGACGCAGCGCCTGCGTTTTGTCGACCAACTGCGCGAGAAATTTTTCATATATAGACTCGTGCACATACACGCGCTCCAGACCGGCGCACGATTGTCCCGCATTTTGAAACGCAGCCCACACCGCACAGTTTACGGTGCGCTCAATGGGGGCATCAGCAAGAACGATCATCGGGTCCTTCCCCCCAAGCTCTAGCGATACAGGTGTCAGTGTCTCCGCTGCGAGTGCCATCAGTTGCTTCCCAACACGCACACTGCCTGTGAAGAAAAGTTTGTCTACGCCTGCCTGAAGCATTGCTGGACCAGCCTCCGCCCCCTGCAGCACAACGTGGGTGAAAAGACCGGGTGGAAGATCGGCAGCGCAGATACACTCCTCAATGAATAGTCCCACATGCGTCGTTGGGGCCGCCACTTTGAGCACAACCCCGTTTCCTGCCATAAGCGCCATTATGACTTCGCCAAATGGAATGGAGAATGGGTAGTTCCAGGGTGAGATGATGCCCACAACGCCAACGGGGATGTAGTGCAGCGTGTTGCGCTTGTTAGCGAACAGAATGCTCCCGAGCGGCAGTCGCTGTGGGGCAAGAACGTCACCAGCGTTTTTCGCGTACCAGTCACAGGCGAGCACGCAGGGAAGAATTTCCAGTGCCAGCGCGTCATGGCGTGTCTTGCCGTTGCACGCCGAGATGATTGTGGCACCACGCTCCGCATTCTTTGCAAGGAAACGCTTGATTTTCTGCACTTGCACGGCACGGTCCTTGAAAGAAAGCGCCGCCCACACCTTCTGCGCCTCATGCGCACGCTTCACAGCAGTCATCAAGCTGTCGACGGTGTTAACTTCGACAGGATCCAGGGCTTTGCCGGTCGCAGGATTCTTCTGGGAAATAAACACGCCTCTGCTCATACTTCGTGCCTTGTTTCTATCTTCCCCGCCAAACCGGCAAAGACACACACACACACATATATATATATACGAAGTAAAGTGTAAGCAAGTGGGAGGGGAGGCGGAGCCTGCAAAAAAAAAAAAAAAAAAAAAAAAAAAAAAACTCTCGGTTTCCATAACAACAAGAACAAAACAAAAAAAAAATTTTGTACTCGCCTCAGAGTCGAAACGCTGCAGTGAAGGGAGGCAACTCGTCCTCGCCTACTTGAGCCGAGTAACTCTCGCACAACGAGTCGTACCGTCGCCGCGCCGCCGCAGCGTGGCAGACGCCAAACTGAAGGGACAGCAGCCGATCAAGCGGAGAGCGCAGCCGTCGCAGTATCTCGCGCCGCTTCCTCACTGCCGCCGGGGACCCTCCACACGAGACGGCACCTGCGGCAACTGTGCCGTTATCCAGCACCCCTTTCTCCTCCGTCTCCTCTGCCCCCTTATTCCTCCTCCACTGTTCCTGCCCCGTCTCCCGATCATGATCATCATCAACAGCAGCATCGTTATCACCATCGGCCTCCTCTTCCCCATCACCATCACCCAACTCGGCCTCATCGCTCCGTTTCTGTTCCTCCAGCACTCGCAATTCCTCCTCCACATTCTGCTGCGCCTCCCTATCCTCCTGGTCCTCCACCCTCATCATCTCTGCACGAATGTCCGCTACCGTCACCACCTCATCTACCGGTCCTAAACCAGCCTGTTTGCTGCTGTTCGTCTGCGAAGCGTTTGGTGGCTGTTTGAGTGCCACAACCGTAGCGTCTTCGTCCAGATCGTGAAAAAAGCTTCGGAGGTGAACGGGATCAGAGAGTGCGGCCAGGGCGGCGCCACTGTCCTCGTACATCTCCTCGACATCTGCCATTGCGTGAAACTGACCACCGCGAATAACAACATTGTTCAGTTTCTTCCTCTCCCGCGCCTTTTGCAAGATGCTCTCTTCAACCGTGTGCTCACTAATAAGGCGGTAGATGGTCACTGGTTTCGTTTGGCCAATGCGGTGACACCGGTCCTGCGCCTGAAGATCCATCGTCGGGTTCCAGTCGCTGTCATAGAAGATGACGGTGTCGGCTCCGGTGAGGTTGAGCCCAATCCCACCAGAACGTGTCGAGAGGATCATACATGTGATTCGGTCATCCTGGTTGAAGCGATCAACGTACATTTGGCGTTTCTCAACCTGCGTGGCACCATCAATGCGGAGGTACGGCATGCCGATAATAGCTAAAAAACGCTCCAGAATATTCAGCATATGCACAAACTGTGTGAAAATGAGCATTCGATGGCCCTCACGACGCAGCTGCTTGAGGGCGTGTTCCAGAAACTGCAACTTGCCGCAGTCATGGATGAGAAGCCGTTTGTCCGGAAATCCGAAGCAGCGACGGACATGAAGAGGCCACAACTCAATAAGAAATGATGACGCATCAAACACTCCACGTCTCATGTGGCGGTTGCTCGATACTGGGACCAGAGCAAGGAGCGGAGCCAGACTCCTCCTGCAGTGGGCACGGAAGGGCTGGTAGTGTGCAACCGGGAGGCGACAGTGCAGCCGCGGTGGATATGCGGCAACAACGCGCGGAACGTACACAGCCACTTTTTGTGCAATTGGGAAGATGGCGCGCACGCGCTGTGTGACAGTAGGGTGCAGCGCTGCTGGTAGAGGCAGATGCTGCCTTTGTTGAGGTTGAAAAATGTGCAAACATCGGGGGTGCCATACGCAGATGGAGGCCGCCACCCTGCGGTAGCGTTGCGCCTGAATTGCAATCGTCATCCGGCGACGACCCGCAATACAAGAGCGCTGATACTGCACACGACTGCGCAGCATTAACCAGAGATCGCTACTCAACTCCTTGTCACCTCCTCTACCCACTACACGCTCCAGCGGCAGGTCAGCAGACCAGCGAAAGTGATCTGGTGAGTAGCGGGCCAAGTGATGCTGCTCACAGGGCTGATCCATGAGCAGCAGACGCAACCCAGCACAACCCAGCCACGAATCATGAAAGGACAAATTCCCTTCTTCCTCCTCTTCTTCTTCTTGTTGCTGCTGCTGCTGCTGCTGCTGCCCCATCACAGCGTGGGCGGCGGATGGGGGGAGCGCGACGTCGTCCACGCATAGACGCCACTTTTGGAATCGGTAACACCTACCAAAGTCATTTCCCAGGAGAAGGATTTCACGCGGTACCACCAGTACAATCTCGCTGCGGTTGTCAAGTGCCATTGGAGAAACAGTCCGGCGCTCCTCAAACATGTCCGGGTGGTCGCAGACCTTTCGAAGCGCCAGAAGCACGCCCAATACCCCGCCAGCTCCCCCGCGAATCTTCTCCCGCGTCTCTGTCAGCTGCATGTAGTCATCATATAGCAAACGTTGGCGGCGCGAGAGGCGACACATGACGACCTTCTCCATCTTGGAAGGTAGCTGAGACTCCACATCCTTCTTTAGTCGGCGCAGCATAAATGGGCGAAGCAGGGCCTGAAGGCGGCGCACGGTGTCTTCGTCAAGCGCGGCCCGCCCAGTCACCATCTCCTCCATTGGGTTGCTGAACCACTCACGGAACTCCTCGTTGGACTTAAACGCCGATGCGGACGGCAGCAAAAAGTGAAAGAGCGACCACAACTCCATGATGGAGTTCTGCAGTGGTGTGCCTGTCAGGAGGAGGCGGTACTCTGCCTGCAGGTCAAAGAGCGAGTTCCATCTCTTGCTCAGAAAATTTTTCACCTGGTGCGCCTCATCTAAAACGAGAAACCCCCACGGTCGCCGACGAAACACCGCACGATCCATCACAATCAGGTTATAGGATGTGATGCAGACATGAAAAGAGTCCTCCCGCATCCACCCTTGGCGCAGCCGGTGCCGCTCCTTTTTAGTGCCAATGTACACAAGCAGACGCATCCCCGGACACCACCGCTGAAACTCCGCCTTCCAGTTGAGCACAACTGTGGTTGGTACAACTATGAGGTGCGGCCCCCAGTCGTTTTTATACTCAGCAAAAAAGGCGAGCAGCGCAATTGTCTGAATCGTCTTGCCCAGCCCCATTTCATCGGCAAGAATGCCGTTCAGTTTGTTGCTGTAGAGGTTTGTCATCCAGCGCAGGGCGGAGCGCTGGTAGTCGCGCAATGGACGGCGACCGCCCTGTGTGTCGAGCAACGACAGCGAACTCTCTAGCGACGGCCCACTTAATTCGTTAGCTGCGTTGTCCTCCTGCAGAGCGGAAACCGCGGCGAAACCATCACCATCACCACTTGTGGTCGTAGTAGCAGTAGTCATTGCTGTTATACCAGTTACAGTGGTTGTAACGCCGCCGTCAACGCCATTAGCAGCGCTGAGCCGGTGAGTCTTGGGGCCGGAGAAGATGCTGTCCAGCAGGGTGCGGGTGAGGTTTTCCGCCTCGCGGAGGAGGTCTCCCTGCCGCCGCTCCGTGTGGCGCCGCTTCAGATCATCAAAATCCACGCAGAGGAGCTGCTGAAAAACATCGCCGCGCCGCGACCACTGCTTTTCAACAGCGGCAAAAATCTTGTTACCGAGACGCACCCGCATCTCGCGCTGCTGCACACGCAAGCGCTCCGCGCGCCGGTGGAGGTCCTCATTGTACCGGGTGAGGTCACGCTGCAGCGCACGGCCGCGAGCCGCAGCCCGCCGTTCATTGGCTTCACTTTCGTGGAGACGACGCAGGGTCGACAGCACCACCCGCTGCCAGAGCGGAAGAACCGTCCCGGGTGCGAACGAAAAGGACAGCGGTGCGACCGCAACACGGCGGCGCTTGTTTTGCTGCTGTTCGTTTTGTTGCTTCGCAGACTGCCGTCCCCGCGGAGGAGCCGCTGGCATCACGGCGTCGGGCGTCTGCGACGTGGTGGCAAGGTCGGAGACGTCCTCCTCCCCCCGCTGCCGCTTACGCACGTACACCATTAAGATAGTTTCACACTTCACACACCCCCTCCCCCACCTTTTATTTTATTTTTTTCCAGACTGCGCTTCACTGAAAACCCACTTCTTCTCTGTATCTATGTGCGTAGGTGTGCCTATAGATTTAGCCTTGCGTAGGACGAATTGTTTGGCGAGAAGGTCAGTGGCACTGTTTTCTGTTGCCTTGAGAGGGAATGAAAAGAACGACGATAAAAGGTGATGGCAGCGAGTCATTGGCCGGGCAGCAAAGAGACGCAGCGCATCAAGAAGAAGTGCGAGCCACATGCCCCCCCCCCAACACACACACACACACACGCTCAAAGACATCCGGCGCAAGATCCGTCAACAACAACAACAACAACACATCGTATAAGCACCTGCAAGATCATCATCTCTTACTGGCCACTCAAGAGCCGCAGTTTAAACAGCACCTCCGGTGTTTCCACCCCTGCGGCCTCTAGTGCGTCCAACACGCCGCCAACCGCCTCTGAGAGGCCGTCGTAGCTTTGTATTGTCTGCTTCAGCCGCAGCAGCAGCTGAGATGAGAGAAGGGCGCGCACAATCCTGCCGGCATCCCACACCTGTTCCGTGTCCTTCTCGCGGCCAATTAAAAAGTGACAAACGTGGGACATGATGGAAGCAAGACTTGCCTCGTCAAAGAGGGACCTCGACGCGTACAGATCAGTATTGGCCCGCAGGAGGTAAAGCAATGTCTGCACCTGCATAACTGACGGTGACTTTCCACCGATGGAGATGTGACGCAACTGTGTGATGTAGTCCTTCAGTGTGCCTGCGGCATCAACATACGGCGCATTGTAACTCATGAGGAGCAGCACATGCGCTGCATCCACCGGCGTCATTGCCCCGCTGCGCATCAGCGCAGACAAATTCAACCCAATTTTCATGCGCTGGGACTCATCGGAAGTGGTGGTTTTGACAGTCTCGTCTTCGGAACCAATAAACACGACCACGGCTCCAAGTTCGGTGGCGAGATCGGCGCATCTCAGTAGACGCTGAACGTCTGGCGACCGACTTCCTGTACACGCAAGAGAAATCTGCACCGCCGCAATGGCGAGGATGCGCTCGCCTGCCCATGTCATAGTTCCAGTCCCCCTTCGCTTGAGTGCGATGGCATGTTCCATCAGATGAGAAAGCGATCCCAACTTGGCTCTCTCTCCAGGTAGTATGCGAGACAAAAACTGCATTGCGATCTCACGTACGCGTCGATTTCTAGGCATGAACTCGGCTAGGACAATTAGCGTGCAGCTAACCCCCATGCCATGCTTTTGAAGCCAGTCCGCGTTTCGGCTTCCTTGCAGGTAGTGCAGCACCCTCTCAGTCAGCTCATGCGTGCCTGTGGGGAGCTGGAGATGCCGCATTGCGGCTGCTTCTGCAAGGTTTGCAAGGCCCTGCAGAAGCATCGGCACGTCATCGGCGGGGTACTCCTGATAACGGCACTGCAACAGATGCTGCACCATGCACTCCACAAGAGGAGGATGCGCAGGGACCCATCGATCCACACGCTCACGAATACGCTCTTGCCTCTCCACCGGCGCTCGAGCGCGGCGCAGGAGCCCCCACTCCGCCAAGCTTGGCACCATCAAGATGGAGAACGCGTAAAGCGCCTGCACGCAAGAGCGTACGGCTGGTGGCGACCGCAGTTTGGAGGGTTGGTGAGCGAGGAACGACTCGCGCACGACGACCTCCACCACATCGCCCAGGGCGGTGGTGTATACCGCGGTACGTGCGCACATGCTCATGGAGTAGAGCACCCACGGCCACACATCTGACAACTCCTTCGACACATTTTCGGTCAGTTGCACGAGCCGCGCCACAATGTCCCTCGCTTCCGCGCCCTCCTCCCGCATCTCGCAGACGCACTTGTGCGCCACATGCCAGAGGGCACCAACGGCCACCTGATCCACACGACTACCACCATAACCGTCGTTGTTATCGTTGTTGTTGTTGTTGTTGTTGCTTCTGCCTCCGTCGGAGCTCTTCTCGGAAGAAAGTGACCATGCGGTTTTGTAAAAGAAGTCCAGCTGATCTACAAGTCTCCCAAAAACATACAACAAAAGTCTCTGCTCCTTTTTGTGATCCTCTTGTTGTTGTTGTTGTTGCTGCGGCCGTTCCGTTGTTTCCCCTTCCTCATCATCATCATCATCACCATCTTGCAGGCGGGGCGTATGTCGCGGGTGCCACGCGGAGATGGCGTGACTCACCGCCATGGCAATCTTAGCCACGTCGTAGGAGTTCAATGCCTTGCAAAGGTCCTCGTTTTGAATGACCTGCAGCAGCTTCGTCATGTCACAAGACGTTTTGTTCACAAGAATAGTTGGGAGAAAGTCGTACAGGAATTGCGCGTATCCACCGGGAACAACGGTGGTAAGCTGCAGTTCACTGCAAAACGCCCTTCCCACGTGCTCCCACAATGTCGCCATGGAGTCGATGCCTTCGTCACCCGTTGCCACCGCTGCTGTTGCTGCGTCGTCCTTCGTCCGCGAGAAGCGGCGCGTCATTAAGCCTCCTGAGATGACGGGAAGTATGTGCAGCGCCTGCAGCGTGCTGTTTCCCCGCAAGGTGCCCAACACACGCGCGTCCACCACGTGGCGCGCCGCTTCAAGAACTGCAAGAAGACGCACATTCTCATTCCTGGAGTCTCCACAAGAGACTCCCCTCTTCTCCGTTGCGCTGCTGGTGTAGGAAAACACGCTGATGACAGCCAGCCGGAGGGCCACATCATTCGGGTGCGATGCTACAAACTCCATCAAAACGTCAAAGACGTGGTTCGCCAACTCTGGCCTGCAGTACCGCTTCCCAAGTTTCATCACAACCACAGCAGCCTTCTGCGCGGATTGCGGGGATGCGGTGCGCGTCGACACCTCAAGAAGACGATCCGCAAGCTTCTCGTGTACAACGGGAAGTGGTGCTGCCTGCAGGGAGAGCAAGGCGTTAAGAACGTCGACCACACGCTCCACAGGCACCGCAATGCGTGCGGACGCAATGGTGAAGGCACACTTTTCACACACAAGACGTACATCCGCGCTGCGGTAACGCAGGGCATGTAGCGCCTTTAGAATCAGTACAGAGTCTTGAACGTTGAACGGCCGTTTGTACTTCGCTGCACGGCGGACCAAGGCGTAGAGCACCTTGTGGATGCCGCCCATCTCCTCCCTCGCCCCCACACCTCGCTTTTTCTTTCGTTCTCGCCCCCCGCCTCTTCCTTTTCCTCGTGCAGGGGGGGGGGGGTGGGGGAAGCGATCGGTCCACTGTGCCGCTTTTAACCACACATACACATGGACATATGAACCCACCGCAGACATGCAAGCGCAGAAAAAAAAAAAAGAGAAGGAAGGCAAGGGGAGATACGAACAGTGACAGTGACGGCAACAGCAACAGCAGGAGACCAGAAACGAGTAATGAGATGGCCCTACAATGTGGCACACCATTACCCCCGCATCTGCCGGTGTCGTCATGGGGAGGGGAGAGAGAGAGAGAAAGAAACGAGAAATGCAATAACAGTCGTCGTCGTTTGTTTGTTTTTTCTTTTTTTTTTTTTTTAAAAAGAAGGAAGATCACTCTTAGTATTGTCTTTAGCCTTCCACCGCATCTCCCCCCCTCGTGCTGCCGTTATGGCTGAGGACGAGCTGCAGCACTTCAACTCCCTGACCAACCACCATGCACGTCATCGCGGGCGTAATGGCAAGACCGCTGACACCACGGACGTTCAAGCGCCTATGCCCCGCTATGCGAAGTTCCGCTGCCGTGCCACACACCAACAGGAGCGTGAGCCGCTCATCGTTAACAACGACAGCGTACGCACCATCCACGCCTTCATCTTTTTCTTCACTTTTCACTTCGTCCTGCACTTGCTGCAGCGGCTTCTGACAGCTCTCGGGGAGCCAGCTTACACCGCGCCCGGCAGTCAGGCCCACACGCACAGAGCACACCACGCTTATGTCCACCACGCCCACACGCAAGAGTACCACGTCACCAGAGTCCATAGCCGCCAGCACGTGCCACGCATCTAGTGAATCATCCAGCCGCCTGCCCACTGCGAGCGCGTTGACAGACGCCCTTGTCCAGAAGTGGTGCGACACAATGACGCCTGTTGCTACGTTGCAGACTCCAACGAGCCCACTTGTGTCACCCACCACCACAAGGCGGTCCGCTGCGCAAAGTGTCGCCACCGCAGTCACAGGCTTCGGTGTGGATGCAGACAGGCGTAGTTCAAGGAGCAGCTCAAGTTTTGTGGAGAGGGAGAACACTTTCAGTGTACCATCACTGCTCCCCACCACAATGTCCTCAAAGGTTGTGCAAACGGCGAGGAAGCGCGGAACACCTTGACCGCTCGCTCCTTCAGCTGCAAAATGTCCCTCGTGCACATGTTGTTTCCCTCCCCCTTCTCCTTCTCCTCCTCCTCGTCGCCACCGCTGTTGCTGCTGTTTGACACTCACATGGGCCAAAACACGCCAGCTGTAGTGCACCGACCACTCCCAGAGGGCAAGAGTTGCGAGGCCCCCTGCCGTCACAAACCACGTAGAGTCACGCTTGTTGTTGCTGCCGTTATCATTACTGCCGCTTGTGCTGCACAGGGCCATGGACAATATATTGGATTCATGCGGACCTGAGATTGTCAAGGGTCCCTCCATATGTGAAACTACCGAAGACACAAGGCTGGGTACCACCGTCATCATCGAGTTCTCACTCCCGCATACAAAGCTCGATGCGGGGCTGGGAAGGAAAAGCACGGCATTATACTCCCTCCCAACAACGGCACCACCGTGAAGGACGCGTGTCCTGCTCACTTCACTGCATGTGTGACACTCCACTTGCACACCATTAGAACAATGAGACACAAAGATGGGCATATCAGCTGCCGGAGTGGTGGGGATAGTGGCCGACAGGAGCCGTGGGGCCTTCATACCGTGATATTGCGCCACCGGCTGCCAGCTAAAGCAGAACGGGAACCGCATAAAGACGGTGATGTCCGTGCCAAACTGCGTCACGGCAACGGTGTCATTGCACGCAAGAAGAGAGGATATACGCCATGGGAGACGCAGTAGGCATGATACAGGGGGGATGTCAACGTGGCGGGCGCATGCATCCAACAGAAAGACCCGCCACTCCCCCTGAACGGACACCCCCATCATGCACTCGAGGCGGCCCTTCCGTTTCACCACCTCTGTCCTGTGAACCGATACCACGGGCTGCTGAAAGAGCGGCTCTCGATGCAGCAACGTAGTGACCCTTTTATCGCCGCACAAATCGACAAGCTCAACAGAGAGACCACCTCCGTCGTCACCCACAAAAACGCAGAATTTCTCTTCCTCTGCGTGACCGACAAGACACACACTCAGTGCGGTGCTGTGCACACCCGCGCAAGGAACTGTCACCCACACCACCGGAGGCTCTGCAATATGAGGGAGCACCGACACAATGAGTCTCCCATTGGCGTGAACACTAGCCAGCAAGAGATGGTCTTTCCACCATAATCCCCGCACAAGCAGCACCTTCGATGCTGCTGACGACGACGACGATGCAGCAAGCAGCAGCAAAGTAGTTTTCTGCATCCCATCCAGTTGTTCGGCTGCCGCTGCAGTGTTCCGCACGCCATACACGTTTCCTCCCGTGGTGCCGATGAGGGCAAAAGAAGGTAGTTGGGCCGAACGCATGACGATGCTAATGCACGACGGGAGGTCCTTTATGGCTCGTGAAGTGGGAATTGGCAGTCGCTGATCCCCCTGATCCATGTCCACTGGCAAAGAAATGAGCTCGTCCTCAGTGCACGCCAAAAGTGTGCCCTGCTCATCACATATTACTCCACGGATGTGCTTTTGATGTGTCTGTTCCATGCTATTCGACGCAAGCACTGACCTTCGTATCGGAAACGACGACAAGGTTGCGAGATTAGCAGAGCCGTCAAACCCACACGATACCAGGGCGACAACAGCAGTGTGGGGGTCCACAAGAAGCGCCACTTTGTAAACCCCACGTCCGTCGTGCTGCTGCAAGCGGCGAAGAACGGACTCTGGTGTTACCGACACTCCTGCAGCCTCGTCATTCGCCACCGCCATCGCCACCTCCGCAGCAGCAGCAGCAGCAGCAGCAACAAGTTGCCTGGTACAAAAGGCAAAGGCGTGTACACTGCCGTCTTCGCCACCTGTAGCAAGAAACAGAGCACTGCAATCGCCTGGAGCCACTAGGATCGAAACATCAAATACACGCCTCCGCGCAAAGGATGATCCGCACCCTCTCCAGCAGCACGCCCACGTCATCCCTTCCATCAGGGTGCAGGTGGCATCGGTGGCCACGTGCAGTGTGGCACTGCGATCGTCGCTGCACGTGGCCACACAAAAGTGCCTGCTGTCTCCCGCGCCCACGAGGCTAATAGTGGTCACCTTCACCGCAAATATCGCGCAACCGGGGCGGTGAGCCTTGATCCATGAAAGTACACATGGTTCATCTTTATCGCTCTGCTGCTTTAGACGCTGTTGACAGTCGTACGAATGGAGTGTGACGGCAACAGGCACTCGCCAAGCTGCGATGCCCCCAGCGTACGTTCCAGAAAATACGGCCACGCTCTTATCGCCTGCCTCTTCCATAGCATCGGCGGCCAGTGCGACACCCAGTCCAGTTACTGCATACTTCATGACGGATGGCAAGGGATGCGTTTTCCCTATTGCCGCCGTCGTGGGCGACGTGTTCGCCGTGGCAAGACGCTTTTCAGAAAGAACAAACGCCGAGTTCAACGCACTGAGCACCAAGACGCCGACACCAGGCCCAAGACTACGGATACGGAGAACTCTCTCCATGCCATCAGCTACCAGTTGCGCAGGGGCAGTGGTAGAGCTCCCGCCAGAGCACAAGGGAGCAATGTACACCCGGTCACCAGTGCCAATGACAACAACGATGACGACTCCTGCATACTCTGGATGCATTTCCAGTGCCGTAATCACCGCGCCATTTGGAAGCTCAGCCACCTGGTACACACCACCAGCAGCAGAAGCACCAGTTGCTAGGACACGGTTGCCAATGGCAAGGCACACCCGCTGCGCTCCCACAGCCACTGCTGTCACGGGCACATCAAGCGAGTAAGTGTTGCACCAAGCATGTTGCATCTTGCGTGCCTTCTTATCAATGCCAATGTGAGTGAGAGTTAGAGACACAGTCGCAGGTACACACAAACATACACATATATGTATATATGTATATATATATACACGCAGTCTCCATTTCTTTCTCTCTCTCTCTCTCGGGGTGGAGAGGAGGAAGAGAAGAGCAGCAGATACAAAGGATAAAGTAAAAAGCAAAAAAAAAAAAAACAAGAACATCAACGACAACAAAAAGAAAGGAAGACAGGCAGTCAGAGTTGTAACCACCGCAACATCAAGTCCATACTGAAGATTCATGGGTACGCTGACTCGACATTTCATGGCACACAATCACATCATGTTTTACTGGCCGCTGCAACTCTGCAACACAGACACGCTTTGACACCATACTAGTCACATACTGACACACTCCCATCTCGCGAACAGTGAGGCTCCTCTCATCATCATCGCGTGCACAATACACCCGCACCTCTGTTGAGCGTGGCAACTGTGTGACGTCGCAGAGGTCACCGTTACGGTATGTGGTGTAAATGTAGCGCTCACCAGAAGGGTCCACACCGTAGCGGAGCTCTACAAGATCCTCCCCCGGAGCAACGCCCAGCACATAGTGCCACAATGACGACGTCTTCTCAATTACAGCTACGTCCCCCTTCTGCAGGATCACCCGAGGAAGATGGAACTGCACCACCTTGCTGTTCCAGCAGAGCCTGTACGTCCACCAGGACTCTGACAAACTAAGGCACCAACCACGAAGGGAATCATGTAAGGCGAGGGCAACGTGGGCTGGCACAAGGCGGTTCACTTCAAATGATGATGTGCCGTTACGATGCACCTGCTGTGGCGGGGGCAGCACGCAGATGTACGCAGAGCCGTTGCTCAACCGCATCGGATAGTGCCGATCCCTGTCAGAACTCTGCAGCAGAGGACGCTTGGAAAACACGACGTCATAACTGAGATCTGTCAACGTCTCCAGAACACCACGCGCAGCAGTCAGCCTCATCCACATTGTACCTTCACCCACGAACAGCAGCAACAGCAGTATCTGCACCCGCATCGTCGTCGTCGTCAGCCGCGGGTGCATCATCAGAGAGCCTCAGATCTACGGGAATTTGAAACAATAAACTACAGCACCAACCAAAAAGGAAAGGAACAAAAAAAAAAAGACGGAAATTAATCAAATAAATAAAAAAAATAAAAGACACACACGTGTATATGTCTTGTGTGTTTGTGTGAGGTGAGCAGAGGGAAGGACAAGCAGATGCAGGTGTCTTCAGTCCACGCCCCCGCATATTCTAAAGTCAGCGGGAAGGGAGCCACCCCCATCTTTTGCCTGCAGCAGGGATTCGACGGTGTCCAGCAGCCGTCTTGCCTGAAGGTGATCCATCACGTCGGGACGCTCTTGCCCGCGAAACTGCTGCGTCCAACTATCGTTGTCTGGGTAAAACGGGCGCAAAAGATGATAGCAGGTGCCGATTATCTGGAGACTTTCCAGCAATTGACGCCTTGCGCTAACCGATGAAGCAGCGGTGGGGGACACAAAGGCCTCACACAGGCGAAGAAGAGCTGTGTGAAGGACATCCACATGCATCCTTTTCTGCTCCCTGTGAATCAAGCCGACGACAACATCTGCCTTCGCCGCACCGCGGGCGAGTGAGAGTGCAACAACGTAATGAAGCCGCAGGGGGGTGTAATGCGGATGTAAAGCGATTAGCTCCTCAAGGATTGCTGCGCGACGCAGTTCGAGACCACCAGGATTCGCGAAACTGTTGCGACAGAACTTTAGCCAGCCGCCATCAAGTCCGTAGCGTGCACAGTCCACAAGGGGAAGAGTTTTGGTCTTTAGAGCGGGATGGGCGTTCGATGCCTGAAGTAGAAAGCGCAGGCCCATCCCCAGCACCTCGGTGTGTGCGTCCGTGTGGTCTACGGCAAGAAAGTACTCAGGAAGCACAGTCGTCAGGGCGTGCGAGACCACAGAGAGCCAGTACCACAGCTGCTCAGGTGCATGATAGAGGTCCTGCAGTAAGGCATCCATCCCGCTCCCCCGTAGCACCGGAACGAGCTCCTCGAGGGCGAACATCGTCGCCAATCGGTAGGCTTCAGCTGCAGGTGCAAGATCGTTATGCGCGGGTAGTGTTGTCGCCTCGTTGCCTTGGGCGCTCGCCAGCGCATTCTCCAGCGTCTTCCCAACTTGCAGCATGCATTCGATCAACCCACCAAAGGCACCAAAAGTTTTTTCATCATTTGCCCGCTGCAATGCAGAGAGAAGATCTTGCGTGTTTTTCGACACAGCCGCATGCAGGCCACTGACCTCACTCGCACCAGCATCATCACGCAGCAGATATGCCACAAGCAGGAGACAGGCAGAGAAAAGCACTGCAATTCCAAATCCCCAAGGGCAACGGCGTTGCCTCCTTCCGCGCAAAACGTCACGGAATTTCTTCGGCGCATGATATCTGACTGACATCAGCCTCTGGCAATTGCCTCTTCTCGCTACTTACACCCTGCAAAACGGCTTCACGGGAAAAAGATACGCAGACAACAGACGGAATGGGGGTGGGGGTGAGGGGGAAAAAAGAAGGTGCATTGCCTACTCCACTGCATGGAGGAGCGGGGAGGAGAAGATAGTGAAGGAAGAAGAAATGCAAACAAAGAGAAGCAAGGAGCACGCGCCCCACACCCCTCCCCCCTTCCGCCGTCACCAACTTGCACGCTCGGTGGCCGGATGACATCGAGCATAGATATTAGATATATATATATATCTATATCTATATATATCAGCCGCTTCTCCCCGTGCCTATTCCTAAAGCCCTCACACACAAACACAGACAGAGAAAAAGAGAGAGATTGCATGCTGCCACCGCGCTGCACCATCCTCCTCGTGTGGCGCGAAGAGAAGCACATGCAAGCAGATGAAGACGCATCTCAACAACAATGACCTGCTTTTTGTGTCTTGTTTCTTCGCCGTCTCTTTTTTTTTTTTTTGTCTGATTATTTGTTTGTTTGTTCCGTTTCTTCTTTTTTTTTTTTTCCCTCCCCCCTGGTGGAAAAAAAAAAAATAGAAGAGGAGAGCGATTTGATTTTCCACTTCTGCCCTTACTGCACATGTCCTTCTGCACCACACTCTTTCTCTCGTTCTCCCTCCCTCTCTGTACACACAGACACACACACACTCAGTCAGTCAGTCAGTCGGTGAGTCGGTGAGTCATGTGCTGAGAGTTTTCATCTCCATCCCGGCCCGCTCGTCGGAAAGAGAGTGGGTGCGGTGGTTTGGGTCAGACAACTGAGACACCTGTCTGTGTGTGGAGGTGTCGCGTGCCGTCTCCTCGTCTAGCAGCGCGAGTGTCAAGCCCTTCAGATTCGGGAGCCTCAGGAGCGGCACGGCAAGAAGAACGTCTTCCGGGTCCTTGTGAACGTCCACAATCAACTTAAACTGCTCAAGGGAGCTCTTTGAGAAGCCGTCGATCCCGTCCATCACGATGATGGTGCGTGAGGTGGTGGTGTTCAGCCGTTCACATAACGTAGAGAAGTAGTCCATCTCTGGTCGCCAGCGAAGTGCCAGCTCTTCACCGTCTCTGCCATCGAGGCAGTGATCAATTAGAGACATGAGCCGTGGCTCCTCTGATAACAACCAGTTCCCATTTTTGCTCTCCGAGACACATCCAACGGAGATGCCGCTCTGGCGAAGCTCCGAGATGAGCTCTAATGTTCCCTCCCGCAGGGTCACACCGCGTGATCTCACACAGTCTCGGAAGTGGTGCAACTTGCGGTGGAACAGCCCGTAGAGGGTGTTGTGCTCCATGGTGTCCGTTGAGTTTCCCAACGGCAGATGGGACACGCCCTGCTTACTCAAGAAACGTTGCAAAGAGGCGAACGTCCTGCCGTGCTTCAGGTACGCAAGGTAGAGCTCCCTGGTGAAGGTGAAGGATAACTGCCCCATTTCTCGCAAAAACGACTCCAGCGTCTCCCTCCACGCTTCATAGTGGTACATTTCAATGTCCTCAATGAGGCTGTCCATGTTAAAGACGACACAATCAAATTCAAACACATGCACGTTTCTGAAGAGCCGCACCGACTCGGACATGCCCTGCTGAAGATAGATGCGGTTGGTGTCAGAGTGAATGATGAGGAGCGGACTCTTGGTGATGACATCACCAACTGCCCTGTACGTCACCATTCGCTGTGTCACAGTGACCTGAATAAGACACCCACGGTGTCGTGCGAAGAATTGGTATTCCTCCCAGTCATCCGGCACCATTGGATTAAAGTGCAATACCCCATGAATCACCCGCATTCCAGCAAACCCAACCGCAAGACACCACCACGACCCGGCTGCTGCACTGCTGTGTAAGCCACGACCGGTATTTCCAATGACGTTGTCAGTGTCTATAAAGAGGGCACGGTTGAAGTATAACATGGCCTTGTCTCGCATTCCCAGCTGCGAGGCAATAACACTAAAGATCATGGGACTGAGAGAGGAGTCGTTGGTGGTAATGGGTTCGTAAAATTTAAAGTTAGCACATGCCTCGTCCTTGGTGTACTTATCCGGCAGCAGTATAGAAGCAAGTACAACATCTGCAGTGCGGCAGACTTGGTGACGATAGATCACGGAGGGGTCAAATGTGTGAATGAGAACACCTCTCTTTGTCTTTACGCTGCCAAAGTTCCACTTCTTCTTGGACGTGAAGAACTGATCCACAGGATGTATGCGGTTTGTCGCGTCGAAGAAAACAGCGATTCGTGCAGCGGCTCGTTCAATCATCACAAGGTCCTCATCTGTGAGCTGACATCGCTCCTTTATCCTTTCCCACTCATCGGGGTGATTCTCCTTGAAAAAGGCTGCAAGCTGCACCGCCCATTGCATGTGGTGCTGCGCCATGAGGTTGGTGAAGAGATTGTTGTCACTCAGCCCGCTGTAGTCATCTGGGCCACCAACAGAGCGGATGTGAAACTGGCCCTTGTCCCATGTCCCCCAGATGGACCAAATGAGCACCGTGGAGAAGACAACATCGGCGCCACCACAGAGCAACAAGGAGGTGTCATTCGTCGCAATGAGGTATTGCTTCATGGCGTACGCGATCACTGCATTTACGTGCAGGAATGCCGCACAAAAGGAGGGCGGGCTGTTTTCACCACCATTCACCGTGCGAAGCGGATAAAGTGCGCCACGCGGGAGGTCCATATCGGCTGCAACATTCCTCGCCTGCGGTAGCGTATCGATGCGAAACTGCAGAAGGGCGCGAGCCGTCTCCGGGTGCACATGCGAAAAGAATGGAACAACAATTGCATCCACTTCCCACTGATGCATCCCACCTTGCAGCGGACTCATGAGGCCACGTGGGGGGGATCTGTGTTGCCACTCGCGTCCAACCGACATGAAGAGTTGGAGTATGTTGAAACGAATGGCACCCTGCACATGCGGTTTCTCCGTCTTGACGCTCACATCCGCCACCTCCCAGAACTTCGCCATGACCCCTTGCAGTTCCTGAAACAAGGCCTCATATGTCACCGTCGCTGCCGTGCGTGAGTGGTGAATCGCAAGGTCACAAATATCTTCCGGAGTGGCATCCTCGTCGCCAAGGAATGCAATATATTTGGTGAACTCAAATCGTGTGCAGTCACTAACAACACTGGTATAGATGGTCTCCGCACCATTTTTTCTCTCTACACATTTGGGCGACAGAAATGTGACGGCTTGTTGTTGTTGTTGTTGTTGCTGCTGCTGTTGTTGCTGTTGTTGTTGTTGCTGCTGCTGTTGTTGTTGTTGTTGTTGCGACGACGGCACGCCAGACGATGAGAGAATGACACGACCAGGGTTCAACGCTAGATCCATTTGCGCCATGTGCGGCGGGGTTCCACCACCGATTTGACTCGAGCCAGCGACGGCTGTGAATGCTGGCAGAGACACGGACCTGTGGTCTACCTGTGTGGTGGTGCACGCCTCTGTCGCAGCCACCACAAGACGCTTGCAGCTGTTGCGCGTCCGAACGCACACCGCCGACGAGGCGTCATGCAGCGTATACTTCAGTACAACATTCTCAACATTGAGGGGCTGTCGTGCCTCGGATGGCAGCGTCGTGCGGGAGACGATGCGGATGTCGGTGTTCAGCACGTTTTTGGCAGACACCACGTACCTGAGCGCCGCGATGCCCTTCTGCGTGGCGGACACAAAGCGTGAGGACTCAATCGTCACCTCTCGATCGTAGATTTGCGACTTCCACACCATGCGGCGGCGAAGTTCGCCGGTTCGCAGATCCAAGACACGGGTGTGGGAGACGACAATCCCTGTTTGCGCGCTGACGTGCTCACTCCCGACGAAGACGTCCACACAAAAGGCGTCCGGCACACAAATGAGAAAACACTCACGCGCGCAGGTACCAACGGTAAAGGCGCGGTGGTGGTGCGTCAGCAGCCGCTCCTCGTATGTCCCATTCACGTACGTCCCCCGCACCGATTTTTCCGGCGGCTGCGCTTCCTCCGCAAGTGTTGTCCGCCCCGTCCTTGGTGCAGAGCGTAGCTTGCCCCCTCTAACGCTGCTGCTACTGCTGTTGTTGGCGAGAGCAGAGGTAGTGGCGTTGAGGCCGTATGATGGGGCGACCGCCGCCTCCTCTGCATACCCACGCACAATCACGTGACCGTTTCCGATGGAGAAGAGTGACTCACTAACGCAAATGTCTCCGCCGACAGGGAGCACGTTTTCAATGACCTCCCAAGGGTCGCATATGACCCGACACCGCGGGTCAGTGGTGTTCCTCAACGATCCCATCCGTGTCTTGTCGGTGCTCAATGTATCGGTGTGTCTCCTTCACACCCCTTTTCACACTCCTTTTAGATCTTTTTTTTTTGTGTACTGCAAATGGTACCGCCACGCTCCGGCACCACCCACCCCCTAAAGAAGAGAAGAGGCAACAAGGAGAAAAAGAAAAAGAAAAAAAACAAAAAAAAGGGGTGGTGAATTGCAAAGAGAAATCAACAACACCAGCAAGGGCAGTGGCTGTGGATAGTGGCAAGGAACAGTAGCTGTGTGCAGGAGGGGCCAAAGACGAGAAAGACCTCAGAAAGGATAAATAAATAAAGAATTGGGTGTCCTGCAAAGTTGCAGGTAAATCTCTCCTCCTTGTTTTCCATGTATATTACGGCATCCGGTATATTGGCGTGGCGGATGCCACCGGGTGCTGCGCGCGTGGTGGTTTTAGTGTTCGGCGGATTGTGCCGCGCAGCTCTGTGAACTGCCGCACGATTGCGTCGTGATCAGAGCAGTATTTGATGGCCAATTCTCGTGCCTGCATGTCAAGATGCCTGTCCAGTGCTTGAAGACTCTGCTCCACCTTCTTGTCCTCCTCGATCTTGCGCTGCACTACGCGGCGCAGCTCCTGCACGTGGTTGTGCACCTTCTCTTGCTCCTCCTCCGCCTGACGCCGCTCGCTGAGCAGGCGATTATTCTGATCCATCAGCGCCTGCCACTCCGACGTCAGCGCCCGACCTCGGTTCTCCAGCTGCGTGATGAGGTCCTGCACAGCGTGGAAGACCGCGCGGTGGCGTGGGTCTGTCACGTTGCGGGCGAAGGAGTTCTCCGTGCGACTGTTGTTCAGATCCTGAAGAGACACGTCGGGCGCGTGGCCGTGACCACCGCCCGTGACATGGTGCGTCGTGTTGCTGTCAAGCAACTCCTCCACAACGCCGCCGTGACTGTGCACAACACCCGTGAGCGCATCGAGCAGACGGTCAGCAGTACCCGCACTGCGTTGCGCAAGCTGCCAACGTGCGAGCAAACCCTCAACCCAACCCGAGACACGCTCCTCGGAGGATGAGAGATCAACAGGAGATATGCTGGCGGTCCGCGAGACGGCCCGGATGGCGTCCTGCAACAGCTCCGCACGCCTCACCGCCGTCGTCGCCACCTCCGTTAGCCACGTAGTAAGCGTAGGAAGACTCATGCTGCGCAAATGGGCTGGCGCATCAATAGCTGTCAGTCGCATCAACGCCTTCGCCACATGGCGCACGTCGCTGTGCGCACGGTGTAGATGGTCTCCTGCTGCAACAAGTCGCTGCGGGGTGAGATGATGACGCGATTCACCCCCATCACCATCACCATCGCCATCACCACCGCTATTCCTATTATTATCATTATTATTATTATCCTTCACCTCGCCTGTGTACGCTGCCACGTGATCAGAAAAGGCACGGTGAAGGCCTCGCAGCTCTTTTGCCTGATGCCGTTCCTGCTCCTGCAGCCGCCGCCGCAGCGTTTCCACTTCGTCACTGGGAAGGGCGACGTTGCGGAACCTCTCCGAAATATACTCCAACAACGAGCGGAGACCCTGCAACGCACCGGTTGGGCTCATGTCGCTGAATAGCGGAAGCTGAAGATGCATCTCACCCGCTGCCATCTGCAACGCATCCGAAAAGAGTGCCTGCACCTGTCGGCGGAGGCTATCGAGCTCTGCCACTTGTTTTGAACTACCAGTCTGCACCGTGTGGTGGTCCTCAACCATGAGGCGCAATTGCCCGTGTAATACTGCACACTCTTCGGCTATCACAGCCGCCTCTCCCTCAAGACGCCGCAACTCATCACTTAACGTCGCATTGTCCTGCTGTAGCGCATCCATGCGCTCCTTCAGCGCCTTTGATTCCAAACGATAATGATCCAATCGCTCCACACACAGCTGCACAATGTCTGCTATAGTCACATCATCGGCACCATCATCATAAAGATTATTAGTTCTATTCCTACTCTGGCTGCTTCCACTGCTTTGAAGAGGGATCAACTCGCGCTGCACCTCCACGTGCTCGTCCAGTAGCATCTGAACGCGTGAAACAAGCTCTTCCGATGCCTTGCGCAGCCTGTCACACTCCTGCGTCACAAGTTGCAGCTGTTCTGCCAGGTGCTGCCGCTCCGTTTCGGTGTCATGAACAGCCGCCTCCAATGCGTTTCTTCTGCCTCGCACAGCACTAAGCTCCTCATGCAACTGCCGTACTTCGGCGGCCTGCTGCAGTACAGACGCCCGTGTGGAGGCACATATTTCCCCGAGACGGGGCAGGTCGACTGGGACGTTGGGCGGCTCCTCCAATCCCAATCCTGTCCCTATGTCCTTGACAAACTCGGTGAGCACATTCAGCTGCTGCTGCTGAGCGGCGTGCTTCTGCGATAACTGGTCATGCAATGCGGTCGCCGCGTGTTGCTGGACCTCCGCAGACGAAAGGGACTCTATCAGCGCCGCATTTTCGGCTCGCAGGATACCCAGATTCTTCTCCAGAGTCCCATTCCTCTCCAACGCATGCTGCAGACGCTCCCGCATAGACGTGCTGAGCAGCAACGCGTCACCCTGGACCACAGGATCTGCTGCATCTGCTGCAGAGGGTGCCACTTTGGAGAGGCACTCTACCACCGCATCCATCTCACGCCGTTGTTCTGCATGACTCTCCCTTACGGCAGCGAGGTCAGCTGTAAGACCATGCAGGCGCAGTTTGGTGGTCTCACATGCATCAGTCAAGCATTGAGCCGCAAGTGGGGCTCGAATTTCAACCGATGAAGTGGAAGTCGCCGCTACGGCAGCCGCGTGTTCCGGACACAGCTGCAGCACCACCTCCTCCGCAAGCTCCACAAGCTGCTGTAGCAGCACTCGACGCTTCTCCGCTGCCGTCTCTGCCTGCATGAGATTAGTTTTGAGAAGTGTCTCCTCCTCCTCAAAGCGGCGCTTCTCCTCCGCTGTACGCGCGTGCACATCGTTCGCAGCGGTCCATTCGGCCTTCAACGATGCGAGCTGCTCATGCAGCAGCTTCAACTCCCTCATCTGGGTGTCTCGAGTGACAGCAAGTTCCCTCGCGGCACGCAGTGTGCTCGCACTACACGTTTCATCCCATCCACTCTCAAGCGGACATCCAACAGCGATCCCGCATGCGCTGATCCAGGCGCGCAGCTTGTCGTTTTCTTGGGTGATCTCATTGACTTGCGAGCGCAATACATCATGCTGCTCCCTTGCGCGCTGCAGGGTGTCCCGCAGTGCCTCATCGCGCGAGGCAACGCTCTCCTCCACCCGTGCATCCGCCGCCTGCAGCGCGATCTCCAACTGCAACACCTTCTGCTGACTACGCTCGTCCTTCGATTCCAGTAATCTGACCTGTTCACCTTGTCGTCGAAGTGCCCTTATCACCTCCTCGATGTTCCTGCAAAGCGCACCAGAGTGCACGTCGAGGCCCTCCGCCGCGATCAGCTCCTCCGCACTAGACAACACACCCGTCACCCGGCGCAGCTCTACGCAAGTAGCGGCACACCGCTGCTGCAGCTCACCTGCATCACCTTGAACTGGTACGCCTCGAAGCGCACTTATCCCTGCCCTAATGGAACACCGACTCTCCTCGAGCTCCGCCTGCAACTCCGCTAACTTCTCGTGTAGCGCTACATCAGAGGCCCGGAGCCTATGTAGTTCCGCCGCGGTTCGCATGCATACCTCAACGATACCACGACCACTACACACAGGTTCCAGTATCTCAAGCATTTTTTGCGTCAGCTCTGCGTGGCCCATCAGTTTCTCTGCCGCCCACTCACACTCGGAGCGCAGTGCCACAAGGGCTGATGGCAACGTGGTGCACGGCGGCAATAACTCCTCCTTCTTCACCTGATGCACGGAGCGAAGCAGTTCCAGGGTCTGCACCGCCTGGAGACCACTTGTCTCCAGTGTGGATGTGACACCGTCGAGTGCGCCTTGCAGCGATGTAATCTTCTTCTTGAGAGACAACTGACCACTCTGCAGGTCAGATATCGCGGACAAAAGTGCTGTCAGGAACAACTCGGAATCCACCGGAACATCCACAGCAAGCGCCTCCGCTAACTCTTGCAACATTTGAATGACGGCAGCACGAGACGGCCCTGGAGCTCTTGCAGGGACACCGAGTAGTCTTCTGAACTCCTGCTCTCGCACCAGCAGCTGCCCCAAAAGCACAGGAAGCTGCTCGAACGTAGACTCCGAGAGCATACTTGCCATACGGGTGCAGATAGCAAGGATAGACGATGGATGTGCGGGGAAGCTCAACACCCAGCTCTGGAGTAGCTGCATACGATGCTCCGCTTCCTCGAGAGCCACCGAGCCAAGGAGAGATTCCAGCGCAAGGCTCTTCATTTTCGTTGCCCCATCACACAACGACACCGCCTGAATGTCTCGCAGGAACCGTTGCACCTCTTTAGCTTTCGCCTGCAGCTCTCCACGGAGCTCCTCCATCTGGGTTTGCATTTCTGCGTTACCCGAGACGAGTGAAAAGCGCACCTTTGACAGGGTGTCGCACTCGGTGCCATACGACTCAGCGGCATTCGTCATCTCAGTTTGGAGAGCATCTATCTTCCTCTCCAGTGAACTCGTCTGCTGCTGTGTCCTCTGCAATTCTGTCTCTTTCTCCTGAAGCGCACTGCGGAGGAACTGAATCTCCTCGGCCTTCTCTGCAATGTGTGTAGCGGCAGTCTTCTCCGCATTACGCAAGCGGTACTCCAGCTCACGCGATGCGTTCTCGCCCTCCCGCAGCCTCTCCTGCAGCTCCTCCATCTCTGAGGCCATGGACTTTGTCTTGGCCTTTGTGGCCCCCAGTACCCGCATCACACTCGCGCAGTGCTCAACAATGCCGTCAAGCCGTTCTCTGTTCACCACATCTGCTGCTGCTGCTGCTGCTGCTATCTCTGTCTCTCCGGCGTCCTGTCCCTCCCTGCCATCGCTGCCGTACAGTGTGATTGCTGCAATACTCCCAGAGAACTCAGACAGAGTACGTAGAAGCTTCGCGGTTTGGGCAGTTGCCGTCATCTGCCGCTCGGTCGCACCCTTCAACTGGCTTTCCACCGCACCGTGTGCCTGCACATGCGAATCAATAGCGGAACGGTATGATGATTCCTCGTATTCTGCTCGGCGCTTTAATTCCTCCACATGACGCCGCGAATGCTCAAGCGCCTTCGACAGATCATTCAACTCCACGTGGCCCGACTCTAGTGCGTGAGCAACGTGGCCCGCAATCGACAAGAGTGACTCCCCCCCATTAACTCGTTCATCAGCCTTCATACGCGAGAGCGCGTCCTGAAGGATCTTTGCGCTAGCACATGCAACACGATCCTTTTCTCGAAGACTTTTGACGGCAGCATGTACGCACGACTCCAGCAGCGCACACATGGAACCCACTGGAACACTGCCATCATCGTTCTTCTCCTCATCCATACCAACGTGTCCCGCCGATAACTGCGAGGAGGAGGAGCTCGCTCTTGACAGCCCCGACAGAGTTGACGGCACCGCACCGTCAAGCACAGGTCTCAAGGCATGCAATGCACCACGCACAGCGCACACAAGCATCTCGTTCTCTGACACGTGACGCTCAAGGATTCCTGTGCTCGAGCGACGGCCAGCTCGCAGCGCAAGCAGCTCCGACACAATCTCCTTACAATGGTCCAGTAGCAGCAGCTCGGAGGTGGCGTTAACCACCGAGGATGATGAGGATGGATACAGTGATAAGCTCGCCAACTCCCGTCTCCGCACCTGCGCCAGAACCGAACTGCACTCGTCACAAACAGCACGAAGCATGCGCAGCCGATCCGACGCGTCCCCTGCATACGACACAAGCGCCCTCGACAGCAAAGCCACACTTGGCCGTGACACCACATCAGAGTCCGCAGCAGCAGTAGCGGCGTCACCGCGAAGCACACGCACCGCACTTTCGACAGCATCAACAACGGTTTGTAACTCACGGCGCAGCTTCAACACATCATCAGTAGACTCCTCATAGGCATCACGCAAACGCTCCAACTCGGCAAGCGTATTCTGCACGCATCGCTGCAGTTTCGCAGGCAACGTAAGCGTCGTATCATCCACCAAATTCGGTGAAAGACGTGCAACAACACGCTTCATAACATGCACACATTCAGCCCGAGACAACATCTCCGCATCACTCGAAGACGCGCTGTCCTCTCGATCACCATGCTTACGGAAATAATCCGCCGCAGAGACAACCTCCTCCACACAAGGCACTAGAATGATCTCATCGCAGTCCAACAACAAACAAAGTGCTTTAGTTGCAAAAAAACTACGCATCAACGACCTCAACAAATCTTTTGGCAAACAAAACGACTCTAATAACAAGACAACCCTATCACGCAACTCATCCAACACAACCTCGTCAAGCGCCATTGATGCCTCCTGATCTAAAGAAAGCGCACGGTAGCGCTGCTCACTCCCCCGCAGCTCGCACATCGCGTCCGCCATGCGCTGGCACATGGGCAGCAGCGGCTCCCTCTCATCCTCCAGCAGCATCGCGCCAGCCATCACGTTCGACGCCGCGGCCGCGCCGGCATGCAGGCGCCTCAGCGCCCCCACCGCGCGCTCACCAGCAACCAGTGCCGCCGCTTCCTCGTCGTTGCCCACCGCCACGCCATCACCATGGCAGCCAAGCGCACTCTGCAGCGCGTCCGTCGCGTGGGCGAGCTCACCCAGCTTCGCCTCCAGCGCACGCTCGCGCGATGCGGCCTTGTCAAGCACGTCGCGCAGGTCCTCCTCGCGGGCCCGGGCGTCCTCCGCAGCCCTCTGAATCGCCGCCGCAGCGGGCTCCTCGCTGTCCTCCGCGCCGAGTGCGGCCAGCGCAGCCTCAATGCCACGCAGGCACTGTGCGCGAGTCGACGGGTCGCCGCCCTCCTCCGCAAGGCTGCCGTAACCCGCATCCTCGCCGACAAGCGCACGGTAGCGCTGCTCACTCCCCCGCAGCTCGCACATCGCGTCCGCCATGCGCTGGCACATGGGCAGCAGCGGCTCCCTCTCATCCTCCAGCAGCATCGCGCCAGCCATCACGTTCGACGCCGCGGCCGCGCCGGCATGCAGGCGCCTCAGCGCCCCCACCGCGCGCTCACCAGCAACCAGTGCCGCCGCTTCCTCGTCGTTGCCCACCGCCACGCCATCACCATGGCAGCCAAGCGCACTCTGCAGCGCGTCCGTCGCGTGGGCGAGCTCACCCAGCTTCGCCTCCAGCGCACGCTCGCGCGATGCGGCCCTGTCAAGCACGTCGCGCAGGTCCTCCTCGCGGGCCCGGGCGTCCTCCGCAGCCCTCTGAATCGCCGCCGCAGCGGGCTCCTCGCTGTCCTCCGCGCCGAGTGCGGCCAGCGCAGCCTCAATGCCACGCAGGCACTGTGCGCGAGTCGATGGGTCTGTTTTTGTGTAATTTGTTCTACTTGATTCACTCGTGTCGTACTGACCTAGGAGTGCTTTGCAGTCTTTTATTTCCTGTAGGAGGTTACGTGTATCTGCAGCTATTTGTGTTGGTGTTGAGTTTAGAATTGATGTTAGTGTTGCTTCGTTGATTTGTGCTGTGTAGCTTCTGTGCATTGGATGTCCTATGAAGTATTCGTTGTAGAGTTCTATACGGTGTTCCATTTCTTCTTGGTGTATGTTGGATTGCTTGCTGACGGTGTCCAGAATGTTAGCTGTTTTATGCAATACAGATTTTGTATTTTCTAGCGCCTTCTGAGTTTCATATAATGTAGGCAGCTTCCCTAGGAGATGTTCCGTTGTCTCATCCATGCCTCTATCGGTTGCAAGAAGATCTTGAAGCGCATTCTTTATCCTCTGCAACTCATCTCGCTGCGCAATTATTGCATCCAGTGTTCGTTTAGAAGCACCTGTGACTTGACGGATGTTTTCTAACTCGCATCTATCGTGGAGTAGAGTGAGAATGTCTGCCTCCACGTCGGTGCTGCTAGATCCTAGTAGAGTTTGAACGTTACGTAGTGTCCTATCGTTTGCGTGAAGGGTGCGGAGCCATTTTTCTATGTCGTCATAGTCCTCAGCGTTGCTGCTGATGTTTCCATCATGTTTGCAGCCTTTATATTTGTCTATAAGTTGTTCTAGTGTAGCATGCTTGTTATGAAGAGACGTGAGTGCACTACAAAGGTCTGTGTCTTCCCCAGAGCCATCGTTGCATCCTCCACTTAGGGACTGAGTGCCAAACACGCGTGCAGCAGTTTGGAGAAGCGCTATATGGTTACGCATCGCCCACATGACAAGCTCCAATATGCAGTTTGTGTTGTGGCCGGCGCAGAGAGGTACTACGTTCTTTAAGGCCCAGAAGAAGAATCGCTGCAGCCGCATCGCCACAACGCTACCTCGTAATTCACCTCCACTACACGTGAGCCTTGTGGCCCACCGCTTGATAGACTCATCATAGTCAAGGTGCTCTACAGCAGCTGTCGCAGCTGCATCAGTTACAGCACTATGGCAGCTACCAGCAGCAGCAGCAGCAGCAGCAGCAGCAACAATAGTGGCTTGAAGTGAACCCTCCTCACTGTCGTCATATAGTTCATGTCTTGGTGACGGCATTACGTTGTCAGCAGGAACTACAACCGCCGTGCGCGTCATAGAATTCTGCAGTGTGGCGAGTTTTGCCTGCAACACGGCGAGGTCGTTCTCCCAACCTTCCTTCGCGCAGGCAAAGTTCTTCTCGAGCACACCTATCTCCTCGTCCCTCTCCCGCCGTACCCGTTCAAGTTCGTCCATGAGCTTCTCCAACGCTGCCTGCTTGACTGTGGCGGCACGCCTTTCATGCTCCAGCGCCTCAACGACTTCGAAATGCGCAGAGGAGATGACGAGTTTCTCACCGCTCTTATTTCCACCTCGCACGGCAGAGAGAACGCGATCGAGAACCAACACGTACTCGTCGTAGCACGTTTGGAGCATACCGACTGTTACCTCAGCGTATGCGAGCAGAGCATCACGGGCTAGACGCTCCATATTCTTCTTGTTGCGCTCCTGCTGTACCGCTATCTGCTGCTCTGCAGGACCCACATCTAAAGCCCTCCGTGCTGCACGGAGTTCAGCAAGCACGTCATTTGTGTCCTTGTGATGGGTTGCTTCATTCAGCTTTTTCTGCAGTGTGTCGTAGATGCATCGAATTTTGTGTGAAAGAGCTTCATCGCTCATGTCCTTGTAATTATCCCCATCATTTAGACATCCTGCCGAACGCGTTCGTGATTCGTGGTCACGCAAAATAGACGAGCACTCTGCTCGCAGTGGCAACACTGCAGCAGCGCTAAAAGTACTGTTGCTGTCAACTAGCATTCCTGTTTCGGTTTCTGCTGCCAACTGTCCTCTCGATAAAATGGCATCTACTCTTCGCACCCGATGCAACTGCTGCTCCATGCTGTAGCTGTCGCTGTCACCCACGTGATGGGTGCATTCACCAGAGAAGTGTTTATCGTGCAGTTCATTCCATAAACGAAGCTGTGGACTCCAATTGACTGCGTTATGCTCCGCAGTAGAACTGCGGGGCGCACTAGATTTTTTATGCAATTCATCCATCAGGATTTGAACACGCTCGTTCCAAGCCGCATAGTCCTCATCCGCGATAAGTGGATCATCCTTAGCGTCATTCGGTGGCACCACCACCCGTAACGCATCCTCCAGCAGTCCCATCGCCCGCTTCCTCCACAGCTGTATCTCGTTCATCAACGCCGCCACATCATCACCTGCATCATCACTAGTCGTTTCATCATGAAGATCCGTCTCGGTGGTGCTTTTTTGTTTTTGCCACTTGCGTGACCGGCCGGGAATCAACTCCATATCAAGACGGTCGGTGCGGTTCATCGAGCATTTGTATGTCTCCACGAACTGCTGCCAAAGCTGAAAGTCCTGTGCATCGTCAGTGCACAAGACGACACGCTCACGTCTAGCCAGGTTCACTGTACCCTCAGTTGTGTTGTCACGAATAAACTCCAGCACCATGTAGTAGTATTGCTGCTGCTGAGAAGCTGCAGACGCCGCACCACGCGCCATGCGTGCTTGTGCGGAAGGGGCACCGTGTGGGCCGCCAGAGACAGGTGGCTTCGGATTGTGCGTAAACCACGCCACGCGTTTCATGGAACGGAAGGCCACCTCCTTGATGAGCCGTGACTGTGTGCTCCGTGTGGAGTACACGAAGAAGCGATCGTTCTCAATACCAATAAAGTTCTTCGAGCCCCTTCCGGCACCCACTTTATATGGTTTCTCGCTATCGGCGCACATCCACAACTCCCCCTTGATGGCCAAGACATCATCCGAGTCGGAGTCGTAGAGGCTCATTCGCTCGCTGTTGTTTACTCGCGTCAGACTGTTGTTCTTCTTCTTCTTCGCGCGTGCGCGCTCCCCCCACCACCTTCCGCCAGTGGGCTAGAAACTATGCAACCTACTGGACGGCTACAAATAAAGAGTTTACCGACTGCAAAAACTAACCAACAAAAGAATTCTCCGCGGGATACGTGATATATACAATTTACGGTATATATATATATGTATGTATGTATGTATGTATGTATGTATGTATGTATGTATATGTGTGTGTGTGCTCCGCCGCCTTTTTTAGACCCCCCCCCACCTTCTTTTTTTTTCTTTTTTGTTTTGTTTTACACTTGTCGCTCCTCCTTTTTGTTGTTGTTGTTTTCGGTTGCTGCTGTTTCTTTAATTAGAAGTGAATTTCTGCTTCCTGACTGCTACTACTGCTCTTCTGTGCCCCTCCCTCTGTCTGTCTGTCTCTCTCTCTCTCTGTGTGTGTGTGTTTGTGTGTGTGTGTTTTCTCTCCCACTAGGTTCACTACGGGAGGGGAAGGGGAATCAAGCGGATACGGACACGGAGAAGGGAGTGCTTGCTTGATTCATCATGGGTGACAACAGCAGCAGCAACAACAACAACAACCGGCTTCCCCATGCAAAGCTGGTGGCCGCATATGTGTGTACACACATGCACATAATATATATATATATATAATATATAAGAAGTGTGTGTGTGTGGTGGGGGGAATAAAAACAAGAGGGCAAAGAAGGGCCCCGAAGAAAGTGGTGCAAGAGGGGGAATTGCCCGAAAGGTGTCAACGCACATGTTCATGTGTTTTTGTGCCCATTCATCTTCATTTTGGTTGTCACCGCTGCTGCTCCTGCTGTTTGCTTTTTTTTTCTTTTCGGTGTGTGTGGTGGTGGGGAGGGGGGAGAGTTCCACTCACCCTTCCGTTGGTTTGCATGCCGACACACACACATACCTGCTATGGTCACCCCCATCGCCACAACGTTCCCGTACCGAGAGGCGAGAGAAGGGCAGCGGCAACAGCAGTGGGGCTGCAGCGACTCATTGCGACACAAGCACATCATCATCATCATCATCATCATCATCTACAGAGAATCCGCAGGAGGCGAAGAATTCGACATGCTTTTGTGAACATCTGTAGCGCTGAGCACGGGGGAAGGCGCGGTATCAACTGGCGTGCCGTTTTCGTCACCCACCACACGCGTTGCCTCATCGGCTTCGGTGTAGTTTGCGCGGACAGGCGACGTATTCACCGAATCAGCCGAAACCGCAGTGCCTACGGTGGGATCGATGTGACGAACTACAAACCGAACGGGAACACTTTGCGTTGCAGTGGCTTTTAGTATTGTCTCCTTGCCTTTAGCAGCTGTTGTGATGGTGCCAGTCATTCGGTTGCAGCCTTTGCCTACAGCGCCGTCATCATCATCATCATCCTCGCTTTCATCGTCGCTGCTACTGTCGCCTCCACCCCTGCTGCATGATCTAACTCTGGCGCTGGCACTGTCGCTGGTGGTGGTGGTGGTGGTGGTGGTGGCGGTTTGTGAGGAGCCACTTGATACGTCACTGCTACTGTAGTACGTTGTCGAGGAGGCATCGCTACTCCTGTCGGTCGAGATGAAGGTTGAGGAATCATCGTAGCCCTCACTATTCTGCTGATTGTGATGATCATGTGGGGGTCCGCGCAGAAGCGTATCGGACGTCACCTCCTGCCACGGTGGCAGCTCCCGACATCCAAGGAGTGCGTTGCCGAAGAGATGCGACATGGTGCCCAGCTGGTAGCTTGTGCGTCCCACGAATGGGTCATTAGAATGTGGTAGCGGCTTCTCACTTAACAGCATGCGCTTCAGCGCCGTGAACATCTCATCTTGACGATCCGCCGTGCACTGAATGAGCCGCCCACAGTCACGTACATCGTAGTCCTCGTCAAAGCGCGCGAGTTCGAGGACGTAGAAGAAAAGCTTTCGAAATCGATCCACCATTGGACTGCTCCCGTCGAGGAAAATCCAAATCTTGCAGCCAAGTATCAGCACCTGCTTCTTTACCTCCGTGCTCTCTTGCATGAAGGATTTGGCGAAGACGCGAAAGCAGTCGGGAGCCGCTGCAGCGATAGCACTGTGTAGCTGAATGTTTTCCCCGACGAGCCAAAGAACACTTGCCTTCGCAGATGAACCGGCGATCTCTCCCTTCATCACCTGCTGCAAGAGACGATGCACCAGGCGGCACGTCCGGGTCGTGTTGGTGCCCTGCCCCGCAAGCAGACGCAGCACTGCGATGGACTCCGACACCACCTCGGAATCCGAATGTGAAAGTAGCGGGACGAGCAGGTGCATGATTTGAGCAGCGCACGACGTCAGCCGCGCCGCGATCATCCCGAGGCCACGTACCGCGTCCACAACATAATCTACGCGAAAGCTGCGAACATATGTACGAAACTCGAGGAGCAGATCAATGAAATTATTCTCCGTGACTAGCTTTGCCATGATGCATATTTTCAGCTCCCTCACATCCCTTGTATCACGGGGAAGAAGAAAGAACTCCTTGACATACGCCACGAAAGGTTTCGGTCGGACAAGTACAACGGTATGAATGGCGCTGAGAACAATGGCATTGTGCTCCTCACGCCCCCCAAGAAGACGCAGTAGAGGCCGAACGCATATGTCCAACTCGGTTGTAGGAGCACAGTGGTAAAACAGAGATGTCGCAGCCACCACAACGGCGCTGTTGAGGCTCATAAAAAGTGGCTTGACCGAGTCAAGGAGCAACTGATGGTCGGAGTCCAGTAGAGGCATTTCCCCATCCTGCCGCACATCACGGCCATTGTCGACGGACGCCACCACCGTCGTGGGGGAGGAAGAGGAGGAGGAGGAGGCAGAAGAGGATTCATCATCCTCATCCTCTTCCTCATCCTCATCGTCGCCGTTGGTGCTGGCGATCTTCTCATGTTTGCCCCTCACTTTGTCTTGCTTTGAGGATGGGAGACGCTGTGAAGAAGGCATGTGAGGATTATTTGGATCGCAGAACTGCGTTCGCGCGTAGCGGAGGAGCACATGGAGCATCACCACTTGTCCCCACTCCTCACAGTCGACGAGTGAACGGCAAATGCTGCGGTAGACGCGGTGGATAAATTGCATCTCATCCGGGCAGATCTCGATAAAGGAAAGGGCGGCTGCCGCAGCGACTTCACTGCACTTGTCTTCCAAGAGTTGCTGCAGCAACTCCAGCATCGTCTCGGTGTCCTCGTCCTCGCTGCTGATGGCATGCATTTGGGCAAGTGAAATGGCTGCGGTTTTGCGCACCAAAGGCTCCGAATCTGTGGCGCATTTCTTCACCGCGACCACCACCAAGGGGTGAATAGCGGGGATGCGAATGGAGCTGAGCATGCGCAACGCCAAAGAACGCACATGCATGCTGGAGTCCATCAAGTCCTTTTGAAAGGCGGAGATGGAGAGCAGCGCCTCGTTTGGTCGTTCCTCGGCATAGTGCGTGATGTAAAAGTAAATGAGCTTTCGCAGCTCGATGGACGGTGTGTGAATGTTCTTCACCACGTCAGTGAAGAGGCTTGACATCTCCCGGCCTTTGCACATCTGTGCAATGATGCGCTTCATTGCATCCCGTTTTTCGTGCAGGGAGTCCGAGCCAAGATGCTGACGCAAGTCATCCATGTTTGGCTGGATGGAGAAAAACTGCGCATCTCCAGAGACAAGTGAGCGGGCGCGGGACACCATGCTGCCGCCGCTGTTGATGAACTCCTTCGCCCGCTCCGACGCCAAGGTCGCCTTCTCCGCCAACGCAGCACGACTCATTGCACCAACAAACTGACCAATTAGCCAAAGAGAAAAAAAAAAGAAAAAAAAAAAAAAAAAAAGAGAAGAAGAGAGTTGTGTGAACAGGAAGGATGTTGCTGCTGCTGCGGCGGCGGCGGCGGTAGAAAGCACAAAACAAAAAAGAGTGAGGAAGAGAGAAAACACACGGCATGGGCTGCACACGGAGAAGAGGCGAGAAGTGGGGCAGCGGGGGGGGGGGGGGGGCAACAAACACCTGTCAGCAGCAACCACCGTCCGCTTTGCTCTCATCATCGTCGCTAATGTCGAATACCACCGCCGCCTGTCGTCGTTCCTCACCCTCGAGGCGCGGTGCATGCGACTTCGCACTCCCGCAGCACTCTTGCTTTTCGACAGCTGCACCTGTTGACGCCGTCGCCAATGCATCGTGTCTCGTACGTTTTGCAAAGAGAGCCTGCAAGCTCACGGGCGGGCGGTACATGCAGCGGTGTCGCTCCTGCAGTTTTCCCGATCGCGGGACCAGTGATATGCCCTCAAAATAGGCAGAGACGCCGCAGTGATCGCTGTACTGCGGCGGCGTGACGAACATGCCAGTCGATGGCAGTCCGCGAAACTGCAGGTCCCTCGCTGCGACGCTCAGCGGCGGCAAACCAGAGCCATCAAACGGTGCAGCCGGGTACATCCCGCCCGCCATTGAGCGGCGAGTGCCGATTGTCACGAACGAACCGTCAAACTCGTCAAAAAACGATGGTAGCAATTCCTTTCCCTCCGCCCCCTTCCCTCCAGCAGGCTCCTCCTGTGCCGTGGAGGCAAGAGCAGAGGCGGAGACTCCAATGTTGTTTTCTGTCCTTTGGCAAGGAACCAGCGCCGGCACAAGAGCCTCATCAATCAGAATGTAGTCTATTCGCGTACCCTCATTCGTCATTCGCTTGTTCCTCGACTGATCCCAGCATGTATATGGACAGGGGCAAGCAGAAGCTGAAGCAGAGGAAGAAGAAGAAGCAACGGAGGCACCGTGCTGCTTCGGAGGCAGCAATAATGTGTCGTAAAGACGCAGCTCCGAGAGAAGTTCTTTCATGAATTTCACAGTCACCTCATCGTGTGGGGGTAAACCGCAGTACTGCGTCAGAGCGAAGAGCTCGCGGTTGTGTGCAGTTGACTGCAAGCGTGTCAGTGCATCGACACAAACGCTGCGGAGGCCGGCGTCGCAGAGCTCCGCCAGTGTAATCGTCTCCGCCCCTGCGACGTGCGGCTGCTGCTGCTTATCTTCCCGCACCCGCCGTGCAAGCTGCAGAAGAGCGGTACTGCCGCTGCTGCTGCTGTCCAACGTACCATCATCTGTCTGTACACCAAATGTGACCCCGTCCACGCTAATGCTTTTGGGCCCGCGAGTTTCCTGGCCTTCCAGAGCCCCAGCAAGAAGCAGGGAAACCTGCTTCACGATGACGACTTCCAGCCGCCGGATGGCAGCCAGGGGAAGTGCGGGAAAGTTCTTTGCCCACTCCTCTTCTCGTGTGTCCTGCGCGCGGCGGGCGAGCTGCAGCACAGCAGGGAGACTGAGCCGCCGCAATGACCAACACGCGTCCTCGGCACGGTAGGTCTGATTCAGGTCGCCGAGGAGGATAACTGGCAGGCCTGTCATTTTCTTCAGCCGCAGCAAGAGGCTTCTTAGCGCTGACAGAAATCGCATCTTGAAGGCTAAGCGAAGACCATGGCGAGCGTTAACAACGTACGTGTTGACAACGACGAAGGCACTGTGGCCCGTGACAACCACACGGCCTTCGTCGTTGAGCTCCTTTTCCTTCTCGTCGTCCTCGTGGCTGAACGGCTGCGAGTCACACCACCACGTGACCCCCTTGCGCGCAAATGTTGCTACCCCGTTGAATCCACGATGTGCCTTGCTGCTGAATGCCCAAAATGACTCCCATCCATCGACTCCAAGCGACCCACAATCACTCGCACCCATGCAGAACGGGTCTTCCCCCAACTTCTCGAATGATCCCTTCACCTCCTGCAGACACAGAATGTCCCCCTCAGTGCGTTGCAGGAAAGCCGCAATGCTGCCAAAGTCCTCCCGAATCAGTCTGGAGGTGGATGACCATCCTGCCACATTCCAACTGATGATGTGCATGCACAGACAGGGTGTCGTGTGCTGTGGCGATCGGAGAGAAACGACCCACCACGATAATGACGAGACAAAAGAGGAGCGTCAATCCGTAGTTCCCCCTTTGTTTTCTCCCACAAACCGCACGTACACACACACACACACACACACAATTCTATGAGCAGTGGGCCCACAGTGGAGTCAAGAAGACTTCCGTTCCTGTGGCACAAATGAAAAGACTTCTAATTACACACACACACACTCCCTTTTTTTTTTTTTTTTGTACATATATATATATATATATATATATATATATATATGTGTACGTGTGAGTAAGTGAGTGAGTGAAAAGGAAAGAAAAGCTATGCAGCCGAGGGACTGGTAGGAGCCGTTCATTCCTCTCCTCTGGGGAATGGGCACGGGGACGCGCGTCCCACAACACAGGGTGACGGCACACAGTCATGACTCTCAGCGGAACGGCTCTTTCCCCCCACCGAGTATCTTCTCGGGGCAGTTGGCCGGACCCTGCTCTCTAAGGATGGAAAGAGGGACAAATAAAAACCTGGGGGATTCTATTCCCTCATCATCCTCTGAGAAAACTTCTCTCAGCTCATCCAATTCTGCCGCAGAGACTTCCATGCGGTTAGGAATTGGAATACTTACGAAGTGGCAGAGTTTGGGGTCTCCCAAACCCGAGATCGCCGCCGCATATATATATATATATATATATACATACATAAAAAAGAAAAATCATGAGGTCGTCGCCTCCACCTCTGCGATGACTGTGTCTCGTAATTTGGGCATTGCACGCGTGGATCGCAGAAACGTTTCACCTGGGGAAGCGGAATGAAGATTGTAGTCAAACTGGACTCCACCCCCCTCCCAAAAAAAAAGAAGTGTATGACGCCACACCGGATTCTCGATCGCCCATCGTAGCGCTGCACTCCGCCGCATCTTTGTCATGCACGCATCCAAATCGTTGACGCGCTCCTCTCTTTCTCGCCGCTTCGCACCGCTGCTGAATCTGCTCAAAAAAAAAAATATATGCTTGACCTTGCTGTTCGCGAAACGCTACCGCCTTTTTCGCTTTCCAACAGGCGACCACCGGCTGCTTCCACGCGCGACTCCTCGCGTGCGGGCAAATTGTGGGCCACCTGCGTCAGGGGCGAGCGCACTTGGCTCTCAAAGTGAGTGAGGGATTTTCGGAGCGCGAAGATTAGCCACGCGACCCACTAGAGACGAATCTTCCCACGGCTTGCACGAGGATTCCCCAATGAGAATCAAACACCCGTCTGCGTCAGTTGAACTGTGGCTTCCACATCGGAGTCTCCCTGATCATTCAGGTACGTCATCCGCAGCGGAACATCTCCGCCATGCGACTCCCCAAGTCGCGCCGCTGGCTCGCCGAATAGGGAACCAAAGCCGTTTCCGCATTGATACTTGCTACACACAAAAAAGGGAAAAATTACCTGAACGGCAAACTCCTTGATTTCCCTCAGTCGCGTACTTCTCAATATTGATGAGGGGAAAAAAAAAAGGGAAGGGGGTGATGCAATCAGATTGCAGATGCCAAGTTAGCCGACCTTCCGGTAAGCATTCTTTCCACAAGCTTCTAATATATATATATATATATATATATATATATATATATATATATATCCAAAAGGGATGAATGAATGCGCTGGTGGCTAAATATGCTTCTTCAGCTCATCCCGCATACGACCAAAAAAGCCTGACGCACCATGAAATCCGCCCCTGCTTTGCTCCAATAGCGTCATATATTCCCTTTCGATGACCAGCAACTGCGAGCGAAACGCCGCTGGCAGCGATGGGATCGACGCCAGGAGTCGCATGCTGGGAATGAGGTGCTTCTTCAGTGGGTGTGGTGTCACCACCGCGCAGTGGGGAATGGCCGCAAGGACGGCGAGTGTCGCCTCCAGCGCCTCCTCGGTGTCCCTGCCACCCGACTGCGGGAGCTGCACATCTCTTGATGACGATGCTGCCGCACATGCCCCCTCCCTTTTGCGGAGTGTCTCAGCCAGCTGGTCAATCATGGTGGCCAGCCTCGGATACATGAAAGACTCGCGTGGTTCCGCCGGCATCACCCGCATGAGCGAATACCAGTGCCGCAGGAATGCCACGCTAAGAGGTGAGGGACATCCTGCCTTCTCCACCGTCCCCAGTACCGCCTGCAACATCTTCTCCTGCTCGGACGGTGTGCTGACAAATGCGACCATTGATACGGCTGCTTTCAACGCGGCCTCCTTCACCGCGTAGGTCACGTCATCCATCAGAAGCAGCAATGGAGGCCAAAGATGCAACGACCGCACCTGATCGTCCATCGGCAGGCCACTGGCACGCTCAACAAGCGCAACCGCAAGCATTCGCTGCTTCTCCTCTAGAGACTTTGTGAGGGACCACAGCACAGATGAAACTGCCGCAGCGCCACCCGCCTCTGCGTCATCTCCACGCGTTGCAAACCAAGCAAGGCAAGATGCACACGCATCGAGGCGCGTGCTCGCATCCGCCCCTGTCATTGCTTGCTTCGCACTCTCCTCCGCTTCGTCCGCTCCTGGTGTCACCACGTCGCGCAGCAGCGCAGCCGCATCACGTGCAATCGCACTATATTCCGATGCGTCCTCTCCAGAGCAGTCGTGCCCACCAGCAACATACGTTAGAAACGCAAAGAAGAAGTACAACTGCCGCCTGCGCCACCCATCGCAGACTGAAAGCATAACGGCACCATGATTGTGACCGCTGCCGCTGCTGCTGCTGCTGCTACCATCAAACCCTCCCTTGAGAGAGAGTTCAAGCAACTTCCGCACACGCCTCCAGTCCGCCATTCGGAGTGCAGAGACTACTGATGCCAGCGCTGAAGCAAGTGCGCAAATGACCGATTTCAAGGCGTCGTGCTCACGACACGTCACTACCAAAGCGTGCACGGAGGGGAACAGGACGTGGATATACGTATTGAATACGGACGAAGGCATCGTCCCAACACAACCTGCTGCATCATCGATGCGCTTGCGGTGCAGAACATCATGGATCAAGCTCACCAACACCAAGCAGTTCCTGGAGGTGATTCCCTCAAGAGCGCTCAGCTTCTCCCCCGAAGCAATAGCAGAAGGGGAAGGAGAAGAAGAAGGCTTCGGTGTTATTCTGGCTGCATTGCCTTGCACCGGCGCACCATCAGTCAACATCGGAACGGCCAACTCCCTCTCAATAAAAGACAAAAACAGCGGGGCAGCGCGCGAGAGAAGCATACGATGTGGCACATACTTTGGGAATACTTCACTACGCAAACCCTGAATGGCTCGGCGTCGTACTGTGCCGCTCTCGTCGTACAGAATCAGGTGAACCATGAGCTCCAGGTAGTAGGAGAAGCACTCATCAAAGCTACTGCCACACCACCATTCCTCGTCCATATCCTCCCTCTCGTCTCTACACTCAGGGACTCGTGGCCAGAGCCCTACAAGGCAATGCACAACGTGGCAGCGTACTGTCTTCGATTCATCCTCGCTGAGTGGCCTCAGGAGGCCCTGACAAATGGACCGCCTCAGCGTGGGGTCCATTCCGAGGAGCGGTGCCACGTACTCCACGCAGTTGAGAGCCAAAATGTGCCTCTCTGACGCCTTGGCATTCACCAGGCTGTACAACTCGGGGACAATGTCGTGCTCAAGGACAGAGAGTGAGACATGCTGCAGGCTTTGCACCCAAGCCTTTGCAACCTCGACCCGGTTTTCGTGGCGTGGGCGGGTGTAGAGAGTGAGAAGCATGAAGCGAGCGGCAGCTCTACCAGCACTTTTGCGGCTAAGCGTTGCAGATAGACTTATGAGTGGGATCAGCACATCCTTTCGCATGGGATCCACCACACGCACGAGCGTGTGCAGACATTCGGCGAGAACGGCAGTTACCTTTGCGAGGTCCTCCTCCGCCCTCTGCGATGGCACACCACCCACAACGTTGCCCTCATCCTCCTTTCCCCTCTCGAGGAGCGCAGCCCCGGTGCCTAGCATTCGCCCACCAGAACCTCCGTCTCCGCAGGAAGCTGCAGCAGCGACAAGAGGAGGAGGAGGAGGTGAAGGAGAAGAAGGAACATGGGAGCATCCCTCTGAGGGCCACTCTGCTGGTGACAGCTGTGAAAGCGCCCTCTTGGCAGCATTCCTAATGGCAGCTTCACCGTACTGCCTCCCATACTCCAGAAGCACATCCACCACAGCTTGCTCTATGGACCTGCCCGCCGCATCACTGTCTTCTGCTTCAGCGTCCACAGAATTAACTCCATCATGGGCCGTCACAGCGGCTGCTGCCGCCCCCGCCAAGAGCGGGCTGCATACCTCGTGATGCACCTCTTTCCACTCGCGGTACAACTCCAGCGACGTCGCTGGGCAGCCTTTCTCGCGGAGCCATGCAGCCACTTGATCAACGGTCACAGCCTGCATGAATTACAGCGAGATACAAGCCTAAGGTAAAGAAAGGGGAACGCACAAAACACACGCAAAGAAAGACAGACAGACACTCACGGTATATATATATATATATATATATACCGCAAGTAACGAGATGGATGTTGTTTCGCCTCTCGCCCCCACCCCCTTCAAACCTTTCGTTCGTTCGTTCTTCTTCGTCTTTTGTGTGTGTGGCTGGGGGAAATATCTTCGTAAAGGGCGAAAAACAAGAACAACAAAGGAAGGGGCGCCTTCCGCTGAGGCTGCCGCAGCGGCAGAAGGCAGAGAGTAAAGGTTGTGTGCACGCGCAGACAACTCCCCCCCTCTTTACGCCGGATGCGGAGAAGACTGGGCAGACCAACACAAGACAAAAAAAAAAAAAATGTGGTATTCGTTTAATGTACATTCTGCATGCACACACACACAGACAGAGACAGAGAGAGAGAGAGCGAGATTCCTCTTCTGTTCGTGTTTCTCTCCTACGCAGCGCTCTTTTATTCTTGAATGCATACACATGTGTCATGCGGAGGTCACGCCTTCTCCCTTCCAGAGCTTGTCGCACGCCTCCATCAACTCCTCGCTGCTGCGTTGCACGGCCTTCGGTTGCCGCCCAATCACGTACTGGTCAAACAACGCAATATGCTTTTTGCGATTCTTTTCCATACCTTCATTGTAGAGACGAGAGACAACTGCCTTCTGCTCCTCTCGCCCGAGCGTCTTGTTCGTGCGAACGAGAGAGCTCAACTCGCGACTGTACAGCTCTCGCCTATTGTGGGCATTCCGCTCAATGGCATCATTGTACATACGCCGCACCAACTCCTCCTCCGCCTCCGCGTCAAGCTTCGCCCTTTGCGAGTGATAGCTGTCGATCTCTGCATTGGCACTCTGCTCTATTTCCTGCAACCTCCGTCTCCGGTGCTCCATGGAGTCGCTGTAGAGACGCTTCACACTGTGATCCATAGCCTCGCCCGTGATTCTGCGGCGCGGCACCAGCGGCTTAAGCTCCACCACCACACGGCGCGGCGTGCTCAGGCGATTGACGCTCTTCTCCATCTCGCTCGTCAGCGCATGCGACTTTTCGCCGTCCGCCATGACTCCTCTCACACACAACAGCGCGAGCCGTTAACCCTCCCTCTCCCTACACACCGTACTGTGAGCACTTATTCACCCCACCAGCAACACCTCTTGACAAGAAGAACAAAAAAAAATTAAAATCAACAAGAAGAAACAGGGACAAAAAGACGGGGTCGACTCACATCAGATTCCTCCGCGCATTACACGACACAAACCAAGAAGAAAAATAAATAAATAAATAAACCCAAATGCACGCAATATTTTCCTCTTGTTTGTCCACCACTCCGCCAGATAATCTCCGCCGTATGAGCCACCAGCCCCACTCGTCCACACGGAATTTTGTCGTGTGGACGCACAACAAAATACGAACCACCAGCGAGCCCCCTTCGTAGCGAGTGCGTGCGTTTGGGCGAGCAGCGCTTCCACCAGCCCCCTCAAAGAAGAAACAAACGAACAACAACAACAGAAAAAAAAAGAAAAATGGGGGGGCCCCGAGCAGCAATGAGAAAACGGCAACAGCCGCAGCTCAACGCATCTTAACGTGATGGAGGACAAAGTCAGAAACGAAATAGCAGCAACAGCGACAAGAGCAAGAAGAAGAACAGCAACAGGTGGGCCTATTGGAACCGAATATGCAGTTACTTCTGCGAGGCAGCTGTACTGTTGTTCTTGTCCCTTTTATTTTTTTTACATTTCATGCACGCACGCCGGTGCTACCCCTTCCTTCCTTCCAGTTGTTGTTGTGGTTTTGTATGCGTATATATGTGCGTGTGTGTATGTGTGTGAAACGTCACTTTGAACATATTCGTGTGAGTGTGAACTCTTATGAAATATAAATATATTTATATTTCATTAAATGGGTTGAATTTTAAAAGACAAAAAAAAAAAAAAAAAAAACACACACGACACGACACCGGCCCAGACGGAGGCTGAGATCGAGTGGAGTGTGGCATCGCATCGGCAGCAGTACAAATTCAAAATCCCCCCCACCCACCCACCCACCACCCAAAAAAAAAAAAAATAATAATAATAATAATAATAATACGCCGCCACGCAATGGAAAGAAAAGCCACAAGAGTTCTCTTAACGCGGATGGAGACCAAAAACACCCAAAAAGAAAAAAACTGCAACAAAATGCCGACGGGAGCGGTGGTGGTGGTGGTGGTGGTGGTGGTTCGGGTTTTTTTTATTTTTTTTTTTCTTTTATGTTACTGTTGTTGGCTTGCGCGGCGGTAGACGCAGCAACGCTGCAGACGCATCACAGTAGTTGGGGTCCACTCAAACACGGCGTGAGAGGCGAGTTCCTCCACCGTCGGTGCCTCCACACCGTACATGGGAAAAAAGAGCTCGAACAGCTCCTGCAGAGCCGCCTCTGCGGCTTGCGGTGAATCCACAGAGAGGTTGGCGCCCCACTCAACGGCTGCGCGCGCCACCGCTCCGCATGTCTCGACGTATTGGCTGTAGAGACGGTCCAGTGGCCAGTAGCGGCCGAATCCGTCGTCTTGGATACATGATTCGACGATGGTCTCGCCAATGAGGCCACGCTTGGCGAGTTCTTGCAGATCCGGCTGCCTTCCCTGCCCGAGATCGATGAAGCAGATGAAGCTAAATGGCCTGATGGCATCGGCATTGTGCGTGTCCGCCAAAAAACGCAGATACCGCGGGGAGGCGTCCCTGACGGATTGGAAAATGACAATGATGCCTTTATACGAGGGAAGCAGGCCGGACGTGTCCGTCTCGTGGCGTGCAACATGAGAGTAGCCGAGATTGTCCCCGCGGAGCTGGCCATTCAGCATCATGTCCATGATGGTGCAGTCAAACAGCGCTCGTAGAACGAGCTGCGTGTACAAAAACTGAAAAACCTCCCCATCGCAGAATGGGATGTTCACGAGTGTGTCGTAGCATGGATCAAAATCCTCCTCCTCCTCTCGCAGAAACCTACCAACGACCCCATCCATTAGCCCAGTTACAAGATAACAAAGCTTGGCACAGCCTCCCACCGCTGCCCCAGAGCTACACCTATACACATCCTCCTCCGGCATACCTTTTGGCGGTGTGCAGCTGACAATAAAGTCATAGATGCGAGCGCCCTTTACGATGCCGCATGCCTCTAACTGATTGAACAACACAAGGAAGGCCACGTTCGACAAGGATTCTCTCACGTAAGTGGTGTTGTCCATGCCATCAGGGATGATGAGGCACTTCACTGCAACAGGAAGACGCTGCGGACCATGACAACCTTCGTACACCAGGCTGCTGCCACCCTTCCCGAGGAAGCGGCCCACTTCAATCCCATCAGTGGTGCCTTCAAACACTGCGTGGTTACCGTCTCGAACATACTGCCGCCAACGCTGCACCACAGCGTCTTCCTCTCCCCTATTTTTTTTCTCCTCCTCCTCCTCATCTGGGAGCAACTCGCCCGCCTGACACTCCCTCCCGACATCAACCGTAGGGCTGGGGCGCTGAGGCGGTGGTCTCGCGAACAAAAACGATAAGTCACTGTTCTTTTTCCATAGATGCGTCAGTGAGGCGTTGCCGCAGCGGTAGATGCGGGGTGCAATGGGTGCCTGCCACACCTCTCTTCGTGTCACTCCGTACGGCTCATCAAATAGGGCGAACAACTCCTCCAGGGCCGCCGCCGCGGCCTCCGGGCTTCCAATGACACGCTCCGCAGCCCACCCAATAATTGCCATCCGACCCGTGCTTCCTTGGCACGGCAGCAGAGGTGTGGCCCCGAAAAGCCGCTGCTTTACCGTTTCGCAGCGCCGCTCCGGAGACGCGTATCGGGGAATGACAGCCTCCTCCAGAGAGACAAAATGCAGTATCTTCGATTGGGATGGGAAAAGAAGCCACCGGTCAGAGCAAGAGGGATGCTGAAACGCCAGTGGCTGCGTCTCCCTACACGCTCGCACCCCGATGAGGTCTGACCGCACAAAGAGATTATTTTCACCAAACATCATGCCGGGGAATCGCACATCACACACACTACGAAATACAAGCTGGAGATAGAAGAGCTGAAATACTTCTGCGTCAGTGAACGGTTCGGTGGTGAGAGAGGGTGGCAACTGCCCAACGCACAGACGACGCAGTCGGCCCTTCATCGCAATCGGGTGCAGCAAGGCAACGGGCACCGTTTTATCATTGCTGCTACTAAAGTTCGGTCGCCGCATGGAGCGTGTGGCGCCACTAGACATGAGATCAAGACGTAAGTACATCTGGCTTCGTAGCAACTCCTTCCAGTCCACCCGCTGAATAGAGAGAAAGGGCAGGCCCTGATCACAATATCCAGCATCAGCGAGTGCGATGTAGAGAGCCACTGCCGTTGCATACCGCCGCCAACATGGTGCATCACCAATATCATCCCTCCCCAAAATGTGCGTGCCGCTAGAAACGGCGGGGGGGTCGTGAAGGACCTTCACAAGGAGACGCGTAGCATCAACATGCGGCTCCAAACTAGATATGCAGGGCAAACATGAGAGAGACTCCGCAGCGTCGCTTTCAACGCTCAACATTCGCCCCTCTACATCGTGCAGACGAACCGTCCAGCTTCCCGGAATAACAAGCCCCTCCAGTGGCTGCAGCGACGTCAGCGTCGTCGTTGTCGTCGCCAGAGCAGAGCCCAGCCGACGCAGTTTGTGCAGATGGTGACCGGCAGCAGCAGCGCCATCCGCACCAACTGCCGATCGCAGTGCAAGCCGTTGGAGGATGGAACGCTGAAGTGAAATGCCTATCGGTCGCGTTGGCGGTGTAGCGGCAATGCGCAGCTGCCGTCGAGGGGGATGTCGGGAGCGACACAAGGAAGCGCTGCCCACTGGAATTCTGCGGTGGGCGCGTTCGCTGCAGTCAGCAAGGTAAGCGCCCTGCCCCTCCGGGGCCATCCGACACGTTGTCGCACAGAGACACATCATCTCACGGCTACAAGCTGCATGGTGTGGCTGTGCAGAGTTCATGTGCACCATCTGCCGCTGCACCGCCCCTCTCTTCCAGATGCGATCGCACAGCCTCTTTTCTCCACCACCTCCAACTTATCTCTACGCTTCACTATTTCTCTTTTTTTTTTTCCCCACCCCTCTTCCCCTGTTCCCATCACAGATACATATATATATATTTATATACAGAATGTATGGAAGAAAGGGTAACAATGGCGATGCGGTGAGCAATGAAAGAACAGGAAAAGGGGGACATGAGGAAGCAAGGAAAAAAAAAAAAAGGGGGGGGGGGGGGTGTGAAAGGAATCAATCGCGGCGAGGCGAGTAAATGCAGCTGCATATTGCAACGGAAAGGGAACAAAACTGTGCAATGCCCCTCATATTGGCGTGAAGACTAACGAATGAATTGCGGTGGTGAACTTGTCAGCGGTTGGGTGCTGCGCCCCTGGACGCCCTCACCCTGCCGGCGCTCCACCTCCTTGAGATCTGACACCATCGTCTTGTGGCGTGCGGCCTTTTCTTCCTTGTTCCACAGGTATGGCATGAACCATGGAATGTTCTTGATGCGCTGATTCATCGTGTCCAGCTCCTTGAGGTATTTCACGCGCGTCTCCAACGTTGTGGTTGCCTCACCTGCGAGGCTTTCCAGCTCTCCCTTGACGTTTCGCGGGAGCTCACGCTCCAGTCGACCACCATCGTAAATCCACGTCACATGCGGAATATGCGGCCGTCGCTTCACACGCCGGATAATCAGGCGCTGCACCCAATGATTGAGCTGGTGCAGCAGTGGTTCCATCTCAAAGCGTGCCGCGGAGTCGACAGTGGACCAAACAATATAGATCTCCTTCGAGCGCCGCGATCCGAGGACCTCCTGAATGATGAGCTGGGCAAAGTCTATGCGTTCTCCAATGTGCCCCGGACACGCCTTCAGCGAGCGACGCAGATGATATGCCACCCGCTCACAGAAGGCGCGCGCGCTGGGTGACATGTTCGACTCGTTGCGCAGGAAGCGAACTTCTTTGCTCGTCATACCTGTCGGCGCTGGGGAGGACGGCCAGAACTCCCCAGCGGCCAACTTCCGCGCCGCGAGCGGGGTGTACGGGACCGGCGGTGCGGCATACTTCACCCGCTCCCCGAAGCCCTCGTACTTCAGCGCGTCCATTTCCGAAACGCCAAAGTTGGCACTATTGCGCAGTGGTTCCATGTCACCGAGTCCCTGCAACGCATACGTTTTTTGGAGATTTAGTCCCTCGCGGTCCAGCCGTGAGGATTTGGAGTACAGTCGCTGCTCCACGTACCGGTATGGGGATTGCCTCCCAGAATTAATGCGACGCTTCTGAATTATGTTAAGAATGGTATTGTGTCGCTGCTGCGCAGTTTGACGCAGAGGCAAAACCGACGGCTGACGGAAACGATAACGCAGTCTTGTCCTTTGCTTCTGCGTCTGCTTGTTCAACAGTTGCAGACGGCTAAGGCCGAGCATATGTACTTGTATGTGTGTCAGTTACTCCCCGTTTTCTGTCTATCTAACCCTAACCCACTTCTGCGCCCAACGCAAGAATAACAACCGACGACAACACGAGCTGCTGTACGCCTTGCCTTCCCACACTCCTCCACCCGCCACCTCGTATGGCAGAAATGGGGTGGGGAAAGGGCGAAACCAAGCAAGAAATATGCAACGTGCAGACACAGAGAGACAAACAGACAGACAGACAGACAGACAGACAGAGAGAGACACCAGAACCACTTATTTCTGCTTGCTTGTTTCGTTTGTTTGCGATTTTGTTTTTGTTTCCTCCAGGGGTGGAAAGGTAGTGGGAGAGGGAGTGCATTGCTGCACTCTCGTCACGACTCCCTTCGCTTCTTTGCAACCTCGTGTTCTGGGATGACGGCGACGAACATCTTTCGGCCGTGAAAGACACTCGAAAGTGTGTAGTGCGGGTGGTACATATTGCAAAGCATACGACGAAGCGATTCAAGGCGGGCATCGATTGTGTTCCGTGTTAAATGACCTGATACGCGGCGCGGTTGGAGCAGCACACCGCGCGCAGAACACCCTACTGACGTGAAAACACGGTGGAAGTCTGCATCATCTGCGAGAGGATTCATGCAAGCGTCGCTATTATTACTTCTATTATCATCACCATTACTACAACTACTACTACCAACACCCTCTGCAGCGGAGGTGATGCATGACCGCGCAACCTCGGCGCACACTGCAGCGCCGTCAGCAGGTTGCATTAAACCATCAATGCCTTGCTGGCTCGTCAGCACACTTCTGAGTGACCTCATGGCATTATCATCATCATCATTATTATCATCGACCACCTCACGTGCGGCGAGTAGCGCGACTTCCAAGTCCTGCGCTCTAGCGCTGATTGTATAGATGCCGTTGTCGATAATCATGAGAGACTTGATATCTGTAATCTGGGAGAGCAGGTAACCACTGCAGCCCTTCCAGGGTTCCTCCAGTGGCTCCCGTTTGAGGCGCCTCACCCCATCGCCAGTCATGAAGGCGTGAAAGGCAGCGCATTGCGAGAGCATGAAGGGCATCACTTCCTCGATGAGCTGCAGAACCCCAATCAGCGAGTTGGGGACGTCATCCGCGTAACTGCCAGAGTCGCTACCCGCCGCATGACCAAACTCTCCCACATGTGTCTCTTCACAGAACACGCCACCACGCCATCCCGTCACGTTTTCCAGATAACGATTCAGGTGTGGAAACTGTTGCACAATAAATGATGCGGGGGGGTCATCCATGAGAAAGTTGGCGGAGAAGGCAGCACCAAGCGCGACATCCGCGAGCGTTGGGTGCGGTGTTCCGATGAGGAACAGCATCTCTGGATGTTGCTCGAAGTGCGCCTCAAGAGCGCTGCATAGACGCCTAAAATGCTCCCGCATGTACGGCGCTGTCTCCCTTGATACGCCCGTCACAGATGTTATCTTTTGCATCGCCTGCCGAAACGGCCTCGCGATGACGCGCGACACGCCAACCAAAGGGGTTAGGAAGAAGTAGCGAAGATAACCCTCCACCACTTCGATGCTGTCACCGTCAACCCAGCGGTACATTGCCCCTGTTTTAGGCAGCCACCACGATGCGTAGAGCACAACAATCCAATTCACCAAATGAATCTTCGGGTGGGTGCGCTTGCTCACGAGAATTGTGTCGTCCTTTGCCCAGCCATCTTCCTTCGCACCCCGCTGCGGCAGTTCCTGTTTGCGTGGCCATGCCTTCATTGACTCCACCGCATCCACCAGCTGCCACATCTGTAGATGCGAGCCCCCGTCAGGAGAAACCGTGCAGAAGGAGTTACGGGCGCGGAACACCCATGCATAGAAGAGGGTCGTGGTAAATGTTCGGCAGTACACCTTGAAGGGCAGACGCTTAAGACGCAAGTATGCCACATGCTGATGAAACGTCAACGCATACGGCGATCCCAGCACACGGTACATATCCTGCGTGCCCACTCCCCCCCCCCCCCCCCCCGCTTGGTTCTAGATCACCCCCTGTCTTGTGTGGAGAGAGCGAAGATTTCTCTCCGCCTGTCTGCATGTGTGAGAAATGAGAAATGAGAAATGAGAAATGATTGCAGCACTCCGCAGCTCTAAATCACTTCATCTCCGTGGCTTCAACTAAGCCACCATTGGAATGCCACGTTGACCACACACTCACACCACAGATTGCAGCATATTGTGCTTCATCGTATTCCTCCTTTTTGCTCCCTATGATATGTATAATCTCACACCCTCAGCCCCCCACCCCCGACTCCGTGTCACGCATCCACCTCATCAATATCTGGTGGCTCCGTCATCTCCTCGCCCAAGATCCAATTAGCCCGTCGCAGCAGCTTAAACAGCGCGACAACAGATGAAATCTGCTCGCCCTTCATGCCCTCCTGCAGCATCGACTCCACTTCCCCAATCAGGGCCTTTGCGTCCAGGTACAGCTGCAGCGTCATCTTGTCCCTATCCGACGCCGTCTCTGGTGTAGGTCGTACCACAGTGGTGGTAGCTGCAGGAGCCTCTGCTGGCATTTCAGTGTAGCCCGCACGACCACCGGCAGTTGTCTCCTTGCGCCGGCGCAGTTTTTCCCAGCTTTCCTCGGTCCTCTTTGCGGTGATGAGAGTCTCCTTTGCGATGGCACGGAATCGGGTAGCAACTTCCTCCACCACTGTGAGCATCATCATGTGGTGCACAGAGCTCGGGAGAATCGACTGTGACACCTCATTAAAACGATGCAGGGGCTCCACAATGCTTGCGACGTACCACGACGATGCCGTGGGGAACGGTTTTCGCGTGTGGGAGTATGCCGATTTTACAGAGCGAATGTTCTGAAGACCGATGGTACACTCCTCCGCCACCTGCATCTGCACAACGTGGTGCAGTGCGGCAGCGCAGCCACGACACACCTCCTGCGAGAGCAGTTGAATGACAGACGATGACACGGCAAACGTCTGACCACTCGCCTCCTCAAGTCGCACTCGAAAAGGCCCTTCATAGTATTCTGCGAGCGTTTTAAGGTCCGCGGCGGCGGTCATTACGAAACTGAGCCAATCCCGCATCGAGATTGTAGCCTGTACGGTTTTGCTGTGCTCCAGTACACCTTGTGCTACTCGTCGTGTGGCGTTCGCCGCCTCACGGAGAAACCTCGTCGTCACGGGGTAGATGTATGTGGTGGGCGAGAAAAGCCATTCCAACGCCTCCTTCAGTTTCGAAAAGACCTCCATGTGAAGCATGTCAGTGCCCACATGCTGTTGCTGCTGTTGCTGCTTCGGCTGCTGCCCTTCTTTCTCCAAAGGTGTCGCAGTAAACATTTTGATCGCGTCGTCTACTTTCTTCGCCAATTCATTCGCACGCATTGTGCCGTACACGTCCGTGTTCCACTTGTGCTTCCACAACGCAATATCTGGTGACTGCATCAATGTACACAACTCCTCCATGGAGGTGCAGTGTGCCTCCATCAGCGCAAGCACTTCATGTGCCGCATTGTAGCGCAGCAGAAAGGCGTCGGCGATGCCGACATCGTACAGCGACACCATCTTCTTCACCAGCGCCTCGCAGACAGTTGGCCAGATGATCATGGGAATCGGTAGCACCGCACCTTCAAAAGCCTCCCGTAGCAGCGGCACAAAGCGCAGCACATCTGCCTCAAGCTGCTCCCGAAGACTCGCAAGGAGTTTGACGGTGTCATCCACACTGTGCCGCGCCTGCGTTGCCGCCCGCCACGAGAGAACAGAGTCCAACAACGGACGAAGAACCTGGTCACGATACATGCGACAAAACTCCTGCACCTCTCCAGCCGTGTGGTATAACTTCATGACACTTCGAAGCCCGTCCGTCAGCCCCTCCCGTGGAGCATGCACATACGCTCCATGGAGTGCAAGGTAAACCTGTGCAAAAACACCGTGTGACCGTTGCACAGCATCGCGGAGAACCTCCGACGCCTCTGCCATCTCCTTTGCGCGCTGCGTGAGTGGTGGAAGGAGGCCTTTAATAGCCTTGAGCTGCTGCAATGTCAGAGCAACGTTGCGGAGCGCCTCACGCACGTGCGTGCTCCCTGCCACTAGAGAAGCCTCTTCCGAGACGGGGGCTCTTGCGTGGTTCACTTGCCGATGATGCTGCTTTTGTTGTTGTGAATCTAGTTGTTGTTGTTGTTGTTGTTGTTGTTGCTGTTGTTGCTGTTGCTGTTGCTGTTGCAGCAGCTGATGATGATGATGATGATGATGAATGCCTTCTGGCGAGTGCAGGCACGGTGGAAGCGCATCAAGCCGCTCGCACAGCAAGTTGTATAATAGCAGTAGCTTGAGAAAATTCACGTCGAAAAGCCGCACCAACTCCTCTTCAGACGCGCTGCATATTTTGCGCTCCACCGTCTCCTCCAGCTGGGCGAGCGTCGTCATGGCGCCCTCCACTTTCTTCACAACACCAAGCACGGGCTGAAGCACGCAGCGCAGCTCATCACGCATGCCAACAAGGTGCCCCGACACCTTGACAAAGGCATCATGCACTTCGGTGTTCACGTGCCGGAGGATGTTGTTTTTGAGAAGCGTTGCGTACGTCTCGAGGTCGCGGCACAAAATGTCGAGTGGCACGCCGTGGTGGAGCTTCTCTTGCACAAACTGAACGGGGTCAAAATCAAAGGCAAGAATGGCGCTGTCCGGATCATGCAACCCCGTCTGCATGCCATCGCCATCCGCCTCCCGCACGTCGCCAAGGGCATCGTTGTCAAATACCACACCAAACTCGTGCTCACCAAAGCAGAGCTGAATGAGTTGCAGCTGCTCCATATCAACCGCAGCGTCACCACTACTTTGGGCAGCACCAACGCCGCCACCGCCGCCATTGATATGAACTTGCGCGTGGTCGGACATGAAATCCCGTCACCTCCTCACCGTTGTTTGTTTCCACAAATGCAGATGATACGTCAGCCAACCGGCTCCCTTCTCTTCTCAACTGTCACTAACAGAAACGGCAACAGCAGCAACAGCAGCAGCAGCACCACCACCACCACCACCACACGCACAATTTGGCAGTGGGCGATCGATCACAACTTAACCACCTTTGCTCCCACCACGCCTGCAGCTGCTGAGCCGATTCCGTGCAACACATACGCACAACACAATGGGAAAAAAAAAAAAAAACAAGAGCAGTTGAAGAGGTGAAATCATGTCTGGAACACACACACACACACACACATATACATACATACATTTATATGCAGAGAGAAAGAGAAATACTGAACGAGTGAGATATTAAAAGGGAGATATTAGCGGCTGCGTGCACCATTTTGCCCCCATCCCCTACTTTTCGCCTTTCCATCTCATGTCCCAACGGTGCCACCCCACCCCACCCCCGCACCGTCGCCTGGCAGAAATATATATATATATATATTCCTCCTTTTTAAGAGCAAAAACAAAAAAGAGAGAAGAGGGGATTTCGTCTCAATTTCGTTTTACTCAGCTTGTCGCACCAACGGTGGCTGCCGCTTCAGCAATCCGCTGCATGTGGCGCGCTTTTGCCTCACCACTCTCCACCACACGCATAAACTCTAGACGTGTGGCATAGTGAGATTCCTCTCGCAACCACGTCAGGTTCCCGCGCGTGCGCTCTCTGCTGCGCGGCTCGTACACCGCCTTGCCGAACTGCCAGTCGAGATGGTGCATGCGCTCCCATTCCTGCAAGAGCCTGTCACGCGTGTCCGTCGGCAGTGCATGTACGAATCCAAGCTCTGGCTGCAGCGGGCATTCTTGCATCACCGCCAGCGTTGCAGGTGTAACGTTGCGCTGCGAGATTGGGCGTGCTGCCGCCACGTGCGTTAGGACGTAGTCAATGATGTTTGCCACACTGCGCAGCTCTCGCCTATCGGTAGATGTCGGACAGAGGCGAAACACGCCCTCCACAACCTGATAAATAACCCGCTCGCGCAAAGTCTCCTCCTCCAACACAAAAGACTCAATAACGCGCGGCTCCGGAAGCTCCGTGAGCGGATTACCCTCAAAATCCAGTCGGCGCAGCTCATATCCGTCGCGCTGCGTCTCGGCGAAGATAACATCGGTAAGTTTTCCCATGAGATACTCTCGAATCTCCGAATCACTCATGCTCAACACCACATCAGTGAACTCCGCGTCCCATGCAGGAGGTCTGCAACTATCCTGCTGCTTCTGCGCCTCCTCGTGCCCGGCTGGCGGAACGTTGGGCAACCAGGGATACTGCGTATGCCACCAGCGCCACGCGAAGGCGGAGGTGCCACGCGTCACGCCGGCGCTTTCGGGGTTGAAGCGCTCCACGTACGGCAGTGGCCGGTGCGACTGGCTCTGGTCCCATTTGCTGATGCCCTGCGCCTGTCGTTGCCACCGGTTGAGTTCGCGGTACTTGTGCATATGAGGCCGACTGCGTCGCAGTACATTGTGGTGGCGCGATTTGCACTGCACCGGCGACACCCGAAACATGACTAATCACGCAAGCAAAATAATAATAATAATAATAATAATATATTTATATCTGCTTACACACACACACCACCACACGGCGCGACAGATGAAGAAAGGCACAATATACCCTTCACGCCACCCCCCATCTTGTGTAACGCAGATGAAGCAAGAGTGCGAGAAGGAAGAAGAAGAAGAAGAAGAGGACGCATTGATAGGCACCAAATGTAGAGGTGTGTGTGTGTGTGTGTGTGTGTGTGGATGCAGCGAGGGAATCGAGACGAGGAGACACGCACGGGTATATATATATATATATATACGTTTATTTGAATGCCAGCAATAACTTTGTCTTTTCCGCGCTGCATTACGCGCCTCTTCTGAGGTTGTCGTCGGCCCACTTCTTCATTTATTGTCGTTGTTTTGTTGTTTTTCTTCAGTGTTTTAATTCCCTTTTCAGCTCGTCTGCCGCCTCATGTTTTGTTCATTTCCAGCGCCACCCCCCTCCTCCCCCCACGTCTATTTTCATCGGAACATCCGCCAAGGCGCCCGCCCCCTCCCCCCATCATCATCATCATCATCATCATCATCATCATCATCATGAGACGTACTCATCGCTGTTGCTGGCGGGCAGTGATGGCGGCGGAGCAGCGGAAGGCACGAAACGCACGCACGGGGAAGAGCAGGCGTTTCGCCTCGGGCCTGCCTGCCCGCCTGCCAGCGCAGTTCCTCCCCGTGCCTTTTTGCAAAGTAGTGAAGGAGGGTCACTTATTTACGCAATCGCGGGACACAAGACAAACACACATACGCGCAGAAGAGAGAAAAGCAAAACAAACAAACAAAAAAAAGAAAACAATTGGCCGCTTCGCATCTTTCGTGTGTGTGTGTGTGTGTGTGTGTTGTCGCGTCAGACGGGAATGTCGTGAGACACCGCCCAGGTGGGAGTGTGAACAGAGAAATACATGCAAAAGGTGTCCAGCCGTCTATGCCCCACATGTCTGCCCACATGTGCGTGTCAACCAAAAAAGAAAAAAAAAATTTTTTTTTATTACGCCTGTGGATACGCGGGAGTACACACACGAGCGCATGGAGATGCATCTCTGCACGTGTGGGACCCACCACCACCACCACCGCCACCGCCACCGCACACACAAAAAAAGACAAACTGCACACATGCAGAGCGATACACCCCGCCGCCGCCGCTCTTGTGTCGCCCACTTTCTTTCCTCCATATTCACTCGTTTTTATTTTTTCTTTTTTTTTTTCGTTTCCCCTCATGTTTATTCTTGTTTCCTATTAAATCAACGAATTTTGATGAACAACAAGACACACACACACACAAACATGCATGTAAAATACCACAACATGATCACCACTTCTTCTTGTCCTACACTATTACTGTTACTTCTGCCGCCGCTGTTATCATTATTCCTACTGCTGCTGCTGCTGCTGCTGCTGCTGTTGTTGTTGTTGATGATGTTGATGTTGACGTTGCTGTTAGTGGTTCTCATCAAGGGTAGAGGTTGGCCAGTTCCTCTGTGAGGCTGCGCATCTTTTGATTGGTTTCATTCTTCTTCCGCCACTGGCGCAGCTCATCCTCTGTAAAGAGGGATTGTTGCACCATTGCTGCAATAAAGTCAGGGAGGACGTTCCGCATAAAGGCTCCCAACCGCACGGACCCCAGCGCCTCCATGATGTCCCCCACCTTCAGATCCTCCTTCGGTTGCCGCTCCGCAGACAGAAGCGTATCCCAGACGAGGATGAAGTCCTCCTCCCAGTCATCGGTAGCGTCATACACGGCCAGCAGGACGTCAAGGTAGTTTGCCGTGCGTGCCATTATGTCTTTCACCACTCCCACAAAACTCAGTGTGGGCATGCGTGACACAATATCAACAAAACGGGAATAGATACGTGGACAGTCATCCACATCTCGCTCCGATATGAGTTTCGTGAGGCACCAGGCGAAACCACGACAGAGAATGCTGCGCTCCCAGCCACCCTTTTCGAGCGCTGTCCTGAAAAGCTTTCGCTCGCCCTCATTTGGGTCAATGAGGGCACGCAACAGAATCACATACACGCTCGCCATACAGCTCTGGCTGCTGGCCTCGGTGGGACCCAGGACGTCTGAGAGCAGTTCTTTTGCCCAGTTCGGATTGGGGATGCCATCCTCCACGGCATCGCGGGCGATAAGAAGAATTTTTCGGCGTATCTCATCCGTGAGTGTCTCTGGCGGTCGCGCGAACGCCATAAGTTTCTTCTCGTCCCCCGACACCTGCTCGTCGAGTTGGTTAGACGACGGAGCCGCTGGTAGTGGCGGGGGCGGCAGCGGTGGTGGGGAGGATGACATTCCGTAGCCACCACCCGCACCACCACCACCACCACCACCACCACCACCACCACCACCACCACAACCGGATAGATCCGAGTAACTTGTGGCACGCCGTCCACCCATCCCGTACGGACTGGAAACATCCTGGTAGCTCGTCGCACGCTTCCCTATTGGCGGTGAAAGCTGGTCGCCACCGCGCTGGTGGTGGTGCTGCTGTTGTTGCGATTGTTGTTGCGATTGTTGTTGCGATTGTTGCTGCGATTGTTGCTGCGATTGTTGCTGCTGGTAATGATGATGATGATGATGATGATGATGATGCTGTTGGTATCGCTGTTGATGTTGCTGCTGCTGGTAATGCTTCTGTTGCTGCTGTTGTTGTTGCTGGTGGTCCTCCACAATGACCTGCTCGGGTTCCCGCACTTTCCACCCGCCGGTTCGCCGCTCAATCAAATTCTGAAGGAGAAACCGTATCCGGATGGAATAACGTCTGTTCTCCTGCATTTCGCCGAGTAGCTTCCATAGCCGTGGCTGCGCCGCCGGGTTCTTCTCCTCGTACAACTTTCCTACAACCTCGAGGAGGTTTATGATGACCTCAAGCTCCATGTCGTTTGGCACAATGGAGTAGATGCGTTCCTCCAAAATGAGATCGATAATCTTCTGCGTGATCAGCGACTTGAGGAAGAGTTCACCGGCAAACTTAATATTATTCACGTTGCGTTTGCGCAGCTTCTCCGCCTCCTCCTCTGACAATCGGTTGTGCGCCTCCTCAGCAGCGCTGTTGAACATCATTTGACACTTCTCCACTATCGCGACACGCACGTCGCTCCCAAGCGCCTCGATCGCGCAACCGGGTTTGGTGCGGTAGTCATACTCGTAGCGCACAATCGCGTGACAAAGGCGCGCGTACAGGCCAGCAAAGACGGGCTCAACCAACGCCTTTTCGTAGATGAGGCGCACCACATCCTTCGCAACATCTTGGTTAATGATGATATCGGGTGTGAGAACCGTTTGAACAATCACGTCAAAGTTCGATTCGGTGAGTTTGTTGAGTGCGCTCTGCACTGCTCGCACGCCACGCTCCGACTTGTCAATCGCATCCCGTGACTTCACCTTGAAGCCATTCTCAGACATGACGAGCTTTTCCGGGACGACCGGTTTGTTCTTTGCGACCCGCGCTGCCTGCAGAATGCGTCCTAGAGAGAAATCCTCGGTCAATGGCTCCCTCCATGTGTCTCGGTAGGCGAGAACATCGGGGATCGTCATGATGCGCGAGGTGCCAGCGTACTTTGGGTCATTACTCGTCACGCCACGAGGCTTGAAGAGCATAATCTTCACTTTCGTACCCACCCACCTGATCGTTTATTTGTTGTTGTTGTTGTTGTTGTTGTTTGGTTGTAGAATGGTGGTGGTGGTGGTGGTGGTGGTGAAGAAAGGGAGAGAAGGGAGAAGTCTATTCCGTCGTTCGGGTCAATCGGGCAACGGCAACAGAAGTGGAAAGCGAAACACAGATAGACATATATATATATATATATATACACACACACACCTCCTCTTCTTTCACTCCTCTCCAACTGCCACCAGTAGGTCGACGCCCCGCATCATTCCTGCAGGGCTTCCCTCGACTACATCACGAGCGCGTCACAAACGCGACAAAGGGGTCCTGTCACGTAGTCATACATGCCGCATGCGTGGCATCGGCTCACGACTTCGTCTTGTGCCAGAAAAGAAAGGGGAGCAAAGGTGCTGCCAGAGAAGACTGTAAAGTGCATGCCCTTGGAGCAGTCGTGTGTACTGCTTTGCCCAAACCTTGGTTTATCTACTGCAGTGGATAACGACAGCGTCAAGAGTTTCCGATTCTCCCCACCGCACACAGAACAGGGAAACGCTGAAATGGGCTGCTGTGTGTGCGGCCACTTCTTTTCCTCAGGCTGCCCCTGTGCACTACATCGAGTTGAGACGCAATGTATAAACATTTCAAGCTGCTCTGCAAATGTCGAGGTGTGAATCCACGCGCCTTCCTTCGAGTATTCCGCGCGGCACAGCCTTACAAACTGCATTGCCGCCGCAAACGGAAGAGAACGGGTGCCACATTCCGCATCTAGTGCCACACAGTTTGCCATGTCCCTCCTCGTGAACCCAGCGTAGTGCACCGCCGCCGCCACAAGCTGCAGGGCATTCGCCAAGATTAGCTCTATCGTAGCGGAATCACTTGAACACCGGCGCAGGATACGAAGTAGCGTCTGTCGCCACACCGAGCTCTTCTCCGGAAAGCGCAGAAACAATTCTATACCATGCTCTTGGCGCAACCCAAGATATTTCCGCCGCAGTGTCCGAATCACGCCGGGCACCGCCATTTCAGAAACGCCACCCTTCTTCTCCAATCCTCCACCTGCTTTGGCCTTCACCGCTGCCGCTTCTCCCACCCGTTGTTGTTGTTGTTGTTCCTGGTGTTGGTATTGGTCATAATAAGAATGGTGACACTGCATGAGAGCGTCACAGGTGTCGCTCTTAGGCAGCAGACCCTCCCAGACAAAATAGGACGTGGATGTCTGCCTGTTCCACAGGCCAATGAGTGTTCCGTCTGACGCGGGTGCCCCACCAGCGCCATCCACCGTCCCTCGTCCCCTCGGCTGCTCACGTTCAGTCGAGAAGAACCCCTCCTGAAACTGAATCAGGCGTGAGAGGAACCCGTCCGCGCTCTTCACCGAGACGGGAAGAAGTTGAAACATCGGGTAATGCCGCGAGCCGAAATGAAGCCCGACAACCGCCAGCGTGCACGAGGGATGGATTGCCACACCCGTAAGCTCCAGTGCAACATTTCGCCGGGCTAAAATGCCGTTCGTTCGCGTACATCGAATAAGCTCCACGCAGCGTCTTCCAACAAACCCCAGCAGACGCCGCTGGCAGACACCCAGCACAAGCGTAGGCCAGCCACTGCCCCTCCCCGCTTCGGTGCGTCTCACGTCTGCGTGAAGCGAGGCGAAGTTGTGGAGCGGAATGGTCAGAAATCGAGACACGGCGATCTCGTCTCCCAAATCGGTGTCTGGCCCCCACGAATCGGTCATGGTCCACTTCGCCAGCTGCGAATCAACCGGATCATTCTTTACGCCTCTGGCAGGCATCGCCACGGTCCCGTGGAGAATGCACATTGGAGCAGAGATAAAGACACGAAGGGCCGCGCCGCCGACATTGTCCCGCATGCAGCATAGAGTCACTGGAATGCTGCGCAGCGCGTGGACCTCCACGTGATGCGTAAGGTGCACCTGCGTGGATGAAACAGTGAAAACGCGGAGCCAATACGGGCTTGCCACTACAAGCTGCGAATCATCCGCATCACATCCCATCACCCGCGTGGCACATGAGGGACGAAGACTTGCCACTGGATTCCCGGCGAAGCGATACGCCGGCGCAGGGAGGACGCGATACTGTGGGGAAGTCTCATTATCGGTGTCTCCATCCATGCTAATGATGTAGATGCCGCCAAATGTGACGGTCACAAGAAGGTCCTGAGGGAACCACTCATAGCTGATCAAACACCACCTTGGGCCTTCCCAAACAGCCCTCGGGGTTCTGTCACCATCCGTGTAATTGGCAGGAGCAGCCATAACAGTGTCCGCAGAAGCACTATCATTGTCACCACCATCACCATCACCATCACCATCATCATCATCATTGTGAGTGGGGCGATCCATACGTGCTCGCTTCCTTCCCGTCTTATCCGGGGGTTGCAGAGGCTTCATGTTTTCGGTGGAGAGATGCTTTGGGGCGATGCACACTCCGGCGCTGACACGAATCCTTCCAATGCCATATCGAAGAACACGGTACACGAAGAGGTCGCGCGTTGTGCGCACACACAGTCGACATGTCGCAGGATACGCTTCGTCTGGGACGAGATTGAGCGCCCATTTTGCCCCAGCGATGCAGGACTGACTCGACGTGTCACCACCTGGGCGGTACACGGGCCGAATCACAGCGTCAGCCGCAACGAGACTGTTCACGTGCAGATATAACGCCCACCCAGTCGCTACAAACAATACGTTGTGTGGACTCCACCCCAAGGAATAAGGGCTATGGACACAGCTCCCGTCTACCGGGGCACACTCATTCGGGTCGACAGTGAGGTGCACCGCACGTGCGTCCGTCATCACGGACGCCAAAAAGAGACGAGGCGCTCTCTCCCGATGTATCTCACCCAAATGTGCACGCGTGCGTTGCACACCACTCACCACACCCTCTCTTGAGTTTCTGCTTTGTTTGTGTGTGTGTGTGTGTGTGTGTTTATGTTTTGTTGTTCTCTCGACACACCAGGCGGGTCGAAGAAGTGCAGAGAAATAAATGAGAAGGCACACACACAGACACACACAACAACAACAACGGCAACAACCAAAAAGGAAATTGAAGAGGAGACAATCGAGCTCAGCCACGGAACGAGTGGAACAAGAAGAAGAAGAAGAAGAACGGCACCCAAGACGCATCGGAGTATCACATCGTCTCTAAACATTCGTGAAGTACAAAACAACGACGACGCACAAAAGCGAAAAGCAGAGAGTAGAGGGCGGGAAGAAAAACGAAGCAAAACACACACACACACACACAAAAAAAAAAAAAAAAAAAAAAGGCAACATGACGATCTCATCGCCACTGTGTTGGCTTGCAACCCCCTCCCCCCCTCTCCTTTCGTCTCTCGTCCAGACTCGCCATCCCGTCCCCGCTATTTTTTTTTTTTTTTTGTGTGTGTGTGTGTGTGTTTTGCCCCGCATACGCACAGACCACATGTAAGCGTGCGTGGACATCACATCATCCATCGGGGTAGAGCATCTGAATGAGAGCATATGCCCCGCCCCACCACCGCCACCACGACGATCATCATTCCCAGAGTGTCTCTACATATCATTTCCCACCTCCTCCGGTAAAGGGGTGTTTTTGTTTGAATTTCTTTCTTGTGTTTTTTTTTTTTTTTCCTTCTTTTCTTT
>JASANX010001022.1:71925-91901 GCA_030849745.1 Trypanosoma scelopori
GGGGGGGGGGGAGAGAAGTTATACACCCCACTTTGCCGGCATTGCGCGCGTGTGTGTGTGGGAGGGAGAAGGAGAAGGAGAAGAAACAAAAAAAAAAAGGGAGGGGTGGGGGCGCGGTATCAGGCGCATCTAACGACGGCACACACGCACACGCACACGCACGTCAGTCCTCAAACAATACTGGGAAGCACACCAACACCATTCACATGCTGCGATTGCTCCCTCGCATTTGTCGGCTTCTGCGGCGCAAGTCGTATCTGCTCGGCGCTCTCCATTCCCCCGTGCCAAGCGCTCCCCACAGTTGGAAGCGTGGGGTAGCCGCTGTCAGCGCAGGATTCGACATGCGTTGCGTTCGTTGCCGCAGCTATGTTCTCCGAAGAAAACGTGGTGAGTCGCTTCAGTTGCTGCAGCTGCTGCGTGGAGAGTCGCGAGCGACGCACCAAATCATCGTATGCGTCGAGATCACGCTGCAGGGGAGCCGACAGTCCATTCTTTTCGACAATAGAGCGCAACTCATAAAAAAGTGGATTCATGATCTGTCGCAGCTTCTCCTGCTGCTGAATGCGCCGCGCGTACTGCTCATTCTGCTCAGCAAGCATCTTTTCCTTGTAGCTCTCCATAATGGTGGACTCCACCTTCATCGAGGCAATGGTGTCGTTCAGCGTCGCCACCTTTGCGTGCTGCTGCACCAACTCTCGTTGTAACTGGTCATTCGCCTCGCGAAGCGATTTGTATGACGAGTCTCCAAGTGAACATTCAAACCGCTCAATGGTGCGCTTCGCTGCGTTGAGCTCTAGACGCAACTCAGACGCTTCAGCCCTCATCAGCCGTTCCATCTCCTCACGGTCACGGCGGCGAGTCACTACCTGCACATTGAGGTCCGCCACCTGCTTTCGCAGCGACAACACCTCCGTCTCCGCCTTCTGAGCACGCTCCTCCTCCTCCCTCAGCATTTTCTGGCGGATCAAGAGTTGCTTCTCCATCTTCTCCTTCAGTGCAACGAGCTCTTCGGTGATTTCCTGCACATGCCGCGTGTGCTCCTGCTGCCGTTTGGCAGTTTTTTCGTTAAGCTCCTCCACCTTTGCCCGCAGCGTCTCCTTCTCGGCGTTGGTAAAGATGGCATTTTCAACAAATTCCTTCTCGCGGGCTGCGTAGTGGGCGGTAAGGCGCTGCAGTTCCTCATGCAGGCGGTCGTGGTTTGCGGTCATGCGAAGGAGTTTCTCGAACAGGCTCTTCTCAACTTCCTCCTTCTTCACTTTTAGGTCCTCCAAGCAGTTCTTCAGGGCGCTGCGTTCGTTACATGCAGCTGCGAGGTCGTCACGCAGCTTTCGTGTATTTTCCTCATTGATCTGCGAAACAGCCTGCTTCTCCTCCTCTAGCCGCTCCACTCTGGCGCGCAGCACCGCTATTGTTTCGAAGGACTCACGTTCGCTCTTCTCTGAGTTCTCTTGAAGTTTCTGTAGGCGCGTTTTAAGACTCTCAATCTCAGCCCGCTGGAGTGCCTTCTTTGTGTAGGCATCGTCGGCAGACACACGAAACTCCTCCGTCACCTTTGCAAGATCCTTCTTGAGCTGCTCCACCTCCCCCTTTAATGTGACGTTTACCTGAAAATCGTACTGCTCACGCTCCGTAGCCTTACTACAGTGGGTGCTTAACTGTTCTTTTACGTCGGACAGCTCCGCTTGAGTGCTTTCCAGCATCTTGGAAAGTTCTGCCACCTGTGCCGTGTGCACGCCAATCTCAAGCATCAGCTGCCGTCGTTCCACCGTCGCCTCGGCGTGCGCAGTGTCGAGCTCGCGATGGAGCGACTTGGTCTTTTCGCGTTCGCCATCCAGAAGAGACTGCACTGCTTCGAGTTGCCTACGCCTGTCAGTGGAAATCTCATGCAGACGCGTACACTCATCCCGTGTGGAGTCCAGCTGCGAATTGAGGAGGCTGATCAACACACTGCCCTTCTCCTCGTCACGACCCTTTCGATCCACTTCTGCCTGCAGCAGGCGGGCGACCTCACGATGCTTCTCCACCTCCTCGTTGAGGACCTTGAGCAGAAGTGCGGTCTCAGCGTCTGTGCTCTGCGGATGAACAGCTGCGAGCTGTGCGTCGGCAGAAGCGGTGGTGTAAGCCTCCTGCAGGGTGCTAAACTCCCCCTGCAGTTGCTCATGAGATCGTTTCAAGCGCTCGTGCTCCACCTTGAGATCACGGTGCTCCTCCACAGACGCGTCGCGGAGGTTCTCCATCTCGCGAAGGCGGCTGTGGAACTCCCTATCCTTCTGCTCAAACGACGACTCCGCCTCCAGACGCTTCATTTGTAAGAGCTCCAGTTCATTCACAAGCATCGCCACACGGCGTGTAGCAGACTCCCGCTCCTGCTCCATAGATGCCACGCCTTGTTTCAGCCCATTCACCTTCGCGTGAAGCTCCCGCACCTCGCAGTCCTTCAACTCCAGTGCGTCGCTCAGCTCCTGCTCACGGAGTTCAAAGGCAAGTCTCAACTCACGCTCAGTAATGGCGCGTTGAATTTCCATCTGCCGCTGGCGGTGAGCATCCGTTACCCGGTGAAACTCCTCCTCTAGTCCCTTGCGCGCAGTCTCCTCAATCTTGCGCAGTCGCTCTTGCTCTTCCGCGAGCCTGCGTATCTCCATCTGACGTGCGAGTTCGGCCTTCTCAGCATCGTGCGCTGCCTTTTTCTTTGCTGGCATCACACCAAAGTAATCTTGGAGAACGACAGAAAACAGAACAAAACACACACAGAAAGCGAATGAAGGAAAGAAATAAGATTACGTAAAAAAAAAAAAAAAAACAGGCAGTGTGTGAGTGAGTGAGTGAGTGAGTGAGTGAGTGAGTGAGTGTGTGTGTGTGTGAGTGTGGAAGAGGGAACACACATCAGAGCAACATGAGTGCCAATCGTACCAGATCTGGCGGTGGGTCCTCCAGTCAAACGAAGACAAGAAGAAAGAAAAGTGATACAGACACTTTCAAATGCAGGTCAGTGAAGAGCAACCGCAATGACAGATGCAGTAGCAAGACAAAAGAATCCCACACACACACATACAAACACACACGCAGAGAGAGAGAGAGAGACAAAAAAAAAAAAAAAAAAAGGCGTGGTGCGGCAGCGCCGGGAAGGAAAAAGGAAAAGGAGAAAAAGTCATAGTGATGGTGGCAGCAGCAGGACTGGGCGATCGAGGGGTGTCATTGCGACTTTGTTGTGAGCGTTCCACATGAAATACAGTGGCTGTGGGCTGTGATGCAGGGGAGCATAGGGCAGATCCACTCTGCAAGGGTGTGAGACTGTGTGACAAGCGCACGCCCAGTTGCGCGGACATCGACACACGCCGCAGTGGACCGCTGCAACGAGGCGCAAAGAAGACGCGCGGTATTCAACAGGCATGCAACATTCCCGTACTCCTCCTTTCCCTGCGGCTGCTGCTCCCTCTGCAGCCCACCACCACCACCACCGCAAGTAACGGCGGATGGGGCGGCAGGCATGTACAATCCGTTTCCCGTCGAAGGCTGCTGGCGATGCTCGCGCAATTCTTGACCACATTGCTTCCGCCGCCACCGCTGCTGTCGACAACGTCGACGTTCAAGTCTTTTGGACCATGCAAACAGGGCCCTGGAGAGCTCCAGTGGCGTGACGAAGAAGGCTGAAAAGAGGCAAAGTCCGGCAGACGAAGAGAATGTGGATGAGACACTGCTGCTGCTGCCGCCGCCGCCTCCTCGCCCTCGTCGTCCCACACGCCATGCGAGCAGCGATCGGCGGTGGCGGCGCCACCACCACGGCTTTGGGACGAGTTTCTGGGCACTGCAACCAACCGCATCGGTATAGCCGTCGTGTTGGCAGCCCCTGGAGACATCTACCGTGTCGTCACCGCCCCTGTTGTAGTTGCCGTGATGGGGAGATCTGTGGCGTCCGGCCTGCTGCAGCATTTGCAGGTCATTCGGGCGCAGCAATAACCGGCGCATGTGCCCCTCGACCGCCAAACATAATAATAAAATAAAATAAAGTGATGAAGAGTAATAATGGCGCAACGAAGAGAAGGGGGGGAGGAAGAGCAGTGACAGCAAGAGGCGGAGGCAACAGTGCAAGCACCCATCACAACGATGCGACAGTTAACGTCGTGAATGGATCCATATGTGTGTGTGTGTGTGTGTGTGTGTGTGTGTTCTCTCTATTGGACCGACCTGCGGGAGGAGGCGAGTACCACCAACACCACCACTATCATCATCATCATCATCATCATCATCATCATCCGCAGTAACATGTGAACAGCGAGGGAGAAAACAGAAGAGAGGGGACGTAAAAGCCACTCATGCATTCACGCAGACTCGCATATACAAATAATACAAATATATGTAGTTCTTCATACGCATACGTGCAATGGAACGCATGAAATGGCGGGCACTTCTGGCGGGGGGGAGCGTACAAGAGACCAGCGCAGTAGAGGTGACAACAACCACCAATACAAAGAGTACAAGAAGTGCAACCACAATGGGAAAACAAAAACAAAAACAACAATGCACAACTCTCCCGTCTCTCCGTGTGCGTGTGTGTGTGTGTGTGTGTACTTGTTGTTTCTGTGGCTGGTCCACTCCTACTAACAACAGCGACAACTCACTCTCTCACACACACACTCACTCTCTCTATCTCTCTCTCTCTCTTTCTCTTTTTTTACCAACAAAAAAAAAAATTTCTTTTCTGATCTTCATGCTTCTCTCGCTCCCTTTTTCTTTCGCGGCTCTTTTGCTCCCATGTTGCACCTCCTCTCTAAATGGCAGGCTAGCAGTGAAATATGGGGAGCAGCGCCTCAGTGTCTATGTGTGGGCGTCAGTCGCCTTCTTCTTCTTCTTCTCGCTGCATCTGGCAACCGTCGGGGAAACGCGCAATGAGGTGAATGCTCTGCGCTGATGCACACACACACACACACACACACGTGCCCCCACCCCCATTCGCAGGATCAGCGTCGGAAGTTGTTGCTCAGTACTGTTTCCACCTGGGCAAGGATACCCGTGTGATCCACTTGAAACGGCTCGGCAGTTCCATCTGCGAGCACGTAATACTTTTGCCCAACATTGTGGCGTCGATCACTCTGCCAGCGTATATCCATAAGCGTGTTGCACACCACCTGCGAGCGGAGGTTAGAGAGGCGGAAAAGCGTGAAAGAGCCCGATGGATCTGGAAACACCTTCCGCACGTACACAAACTTCGTATCATGGGGCACAGAGCTCACATCGCGTTGGTGAATGTACGCCGCGTGCACGGCTGCCGGCGTTAACCCCTCCGCCCGGAGCCGCGCAATCTCCTTCACAAAGCCCATGATGCTTTTAAGGACACCGCCAAGGTGGCGATGCGCATCTTGCACGGACAGCAGTCGCACATCCTCGTCGTAAAACGTCTGAACATGTGGGTGCGGTTGGCTACGATTGGTGCTGTCGTTGTTCATGCATGGCACATACAGGATCAGCTTGGAGTGCACGTCTACCACCGCCGTGCCAACACCAGCCTCCGTTGGGAACACGGCACCATATCTACCAGGTTGCAGACAGTAATACAACACCACCGTCTCTTCGTTGGTGAAGGAATAAAAGCGCACCCACCCACCACTCAGAAAGTTGCCCACAAACTGCTGTCGGTGTTGTTCCTCGCGCGGAAGAGCCAAAAAAGCACTTCCGCTACCACCACCACCACTAGTACTACTACTACTATTACCGATGGTGGGGTGAACTAATGAATGGGATGGTTGTCGTGGCACGGGGAAATTTGGAGGCGGGATGGCCTGTGGAATCGGACGCGGGTTGCGTTGCAGCGTTCCGGGCTCCCTGCGCGGTAGTGGTGGTCCACCATGCAACATCATGTTGCTAATGGAGGGCTCGCGCGTGCCGTGCATTGCGTTCTGCAGCGGGGTGGCGGCAGTGGAGGCCTGTCCCACAGGCGCTTGTAGAAGATCAACGGATTTAAACCCAGCACGAGTTGCAGCAGACGGCACTGCGTTTGTGGAACGAGTTGCTGAAACGCTCCGTGGCACACGGGACTGTCTTTGCATCTCTTGCGGTTTCGCAGCAGTCTCTGCCCGAATGACAATGACGTTATTATTATTGCCCTGCTGGTGCTGATTCTGGAGGCTGGCCTCCCTTTCTGCTCGGTGCTGCGCAGCTATGCCAATGATGCCGCCCTTCTCGTTGAATTGGAATGAACATGTGGCGTCCTTCTCTCGTCGCTTTTCCTCCATGCGTCCCTTTTTTGGCTTTGGGGCGTCCACATCCATCGTCTCCTCGAGCTCCGCAGAGTTCTGCAGCGGAACCTTCACCCCCCCCTCGCCGTGCAGCCTCGACAAACGAACTTCAGGCGGGAGCTCAAAGGTGAAACTGGGGTTGGATGCATCCCCCCCTCCCCTTGTCACCGCTGACTTGCCATGGCCGCCGCCGCCGCCGCCGCCCTGCACCGCCGACGAGTGTCGCGTGTGGGTCCAATCCGGCATATCAGGAAACGTTGCGTCGCGGTGCTGCACAACCATCGCGCCAACATCCTCTGGGGAGAGAACGCGGGTGTCACCGACGCTGATGCGGCCGCCTGACGACGCCCTTCGCGCTGAACCCCGCCTTGATGAGCAGCCACTATGCCGCGGTTTTGGGTCCTCTGGAAGCTGCACCTCCAGCAAGCTACTTCGATGCGTTTCCAGATCGTCCCACAACATGGTGTTCATTCTAGACGATCTACGCGGGGAGGGACTCCAACTAGGACCGCGGCACTGCAAGGAGTGCGCATGCAGCTTCGCAGAGGAGGTAAACTTCTTTGTGCATGACACGCAGACAAAGCTGACATCCTTGAGACGTCCTTGGTATGCACACTTCATGCACAGGTCGTAATCACACTTGTAGCAGCGAAAGGCCGGCGTCTCGCGGGTGATTTTGAGAATCTCGCGGTCGCATACGTTGCAGTCAAACCCGTTGTACCCGTACGGCATGGCAGTCAGCTTTGTCATGATGTGATTATTCATGCATTTGAACTCCTCAATCTCGTTGTTCAGCTCTCGGGGAAGCGAAATCGCCGGGCGCAAGGACCAACGCGTCGAAGTCTCTCGACCAGGATACACAACAGCGTACTTGCCAGGCGACGCGCGAACTATCCGTCCCTCCACCGCAGCAGCTCCACCCGCTGTCTCATTGTCTGGTGCCAGATGTGGCGGTGGCGTCACCAGCATCACGCTAGGCTGCCTCGGCGATCGCGAGGAGCGGGGCAACACATTCACCGCTCCAGAAGTAGCAGTTGATGATGATGACGATGCTAATGACACCAGCGCTTCACTGCCTCCACGCCGCTTCCGCCTGGTCATCTTTTGGTTCTCAATGGTCATGCGGCGTCTCATCTCGTCCTCCTCAATACGGCATCTGCCATCACCTTCTGCCTTGGAGAGTTCTAGCAAATTGACAAAGACGTTAAGTGTCTCGGAGTACTCGAGGGTGAGTTGTGCGCGCGCCCTCTGCTCCATCAGTATCACACGGCGCAGGCCCTCCACGAGCACGTCTTCTACTGTCTTTTTCGCCGCAGGAGGGATCAGAAGATTGTTCGCTACGCGACTCAGTGAACGGCGGTTGGAGGGATGGCGCGACGTCGAGGAGCTCTCCAGCAGCTTCAGTTTTTGCAGCAGAGACAACGGGCACGACGGCGGGCACCGTTTCCAGACGGGGTGGTGCAGCACTTCCTGCAGTGTCGCCCGAGAAGCAGGGTCAGGGTGCAGTGTTCGGTCGACAATCGAGCACAGATCCGGATCCCCTGACCACCCCGGCGGCCAACTCCACGCAGCGCCAGCAACCGCACCAAAGAGCATGAGTGTCTTTTGCGTCCTTTCCATTTCCAACGCGCCTTCCCTCTCCAACGCCTGGGCGTATGGGGTCACGCGAGTCAGCATAACATACAACACCACACCAATGCTCCACGTATCTACCTCCCGTCCGTAACGCAGCGAATGCGGCTCATCGGCGTTCACCATGCGCTTGTACACTGCAGCTGCAATTTCCGGTGCCATGTACACGGCGGTTCCCGCCACCGTCTTGCGTGGTTGCTCCTCCGAAATGCGACTTGACAAGCCAAAATCCGTTACTTTCAGATTTCCATCAAAGTCGAAGAGCAGATTCTGTGGTTTCAGGTCGCGGTGAATGCATCCCTTCTCATGCATAAAGGCAACAGTGTTCACAAGAGCCCATCCCACCCAGAGAATCTCCGATATGTCCATCTCAGAGTCGGCGATGATATGGCCCAGGGAGCGGCTGGCGCAGCACTCCATCACGACATACGCGGATTCCTCGTCCCGCCCAGCCGTGATGAAACGCACCACATTGGGGTGCCGTGAGAAGTGACTCATAAGTGTCACCTCCTTTTTTAGGCGGCCCCAGTCACCGTCTGTCATTTTCTTGGAAGATATCTTCAGGGCGTATAATTCGCCGCTGTTTGAACGGGCTGCGTAGACATGACCAAACCCACCCTTCCCCAGCAAGCTGATCGTCGTGAGCTGCAGATCATCCTGCTCAAATATCACAGTCATATGCTCCAGTGGCTGTTGCCCACCTTTGACGTCACGGTGCACGTGGCACCTCTGGATGAACGGCGTCTTGGTGGCAGAAGAAAGATCAGTGATGGTGGGCGTGTGCGACGGATCACGCGGAATTGACACCGCACCACGCGGCCACGGCGGCGGCGGAGGCGCCAGCGTTTGCTGTCTTTCTTCACTTTCATTGTCATTGTTGCCGGCCACGCGAGACATCATCTGTGTTGTTGCCGAGTCCCCCACCACCGCTCTGTTGTGTGTGTGTGTGTGTGTGTGTGTGCCGCAACACCCCCACACCCCTTCTCCCCCCGTCGGTCTAAAAAAAGAAGCAATTACAAGAAACAAACACACACACACAAAAGAAAAAAGAAAAAAGAAAGCCAAGCGACACAAAATCAGAGTCGAATTGGCTCTTTCGTTATATTCCCTTCCCTACGCTCTTGCGTCCTCAACACCCCTCCTCTCTTGTGGCTCTAGTCGGTGGTGCTACTTGTGGTCGTCTCTCGTGTCCCTCCACCACCTCGTCCTCCGCGTGTATTCGCAGTGGACGCTCTGAAGTGGCGACGGATGGACACCCGCGCTCTCTCTCTCTCTCTGTCTCTCCTTTGTTCTTCTTTTTCTCTTTGTTATTGTTATTGTTGTTTCTCGTCTTCGTTTATATGACTCCCCGGCCCGCCACCCCTCCTCCTCTCCTCCTCCTCCTCCTCCTCCTCCTCGTCGTCGTCGTCGTCGTCGTCGTCGTCGTTCCCGCTGCTTCACGTGGAACGATGTGTGGGAATGATGGCCCTCGGGTGCCGCGCAATCCCCTCTTCTCTGGTGCCCTTCTAAACTAAAAACGAGAGAACACCAACAGCAAAAAAAAAAAAAAAAAAAACTGCTGTCGTGCAGCTACCACACAGACCGCCGCCCACAACGACAGGATGAATAAATCAGCAGCAGCAAGAGAAGAAGGAAAGAAAAAAAGAAATGGGGTGATATGTGGTGGGGGAGAACTCTGGCAGGCGGAGGGCAATTGGCTCATCCTTCCCCACAGCAGCAGCAGCAGCAGCAGCAACAGCAACAAGTCACTTGAGAGTGAATTCAATTAAAGAACGAAATGAATGGGAATAAAAACGTCAACACCAATGGAAACAGTCACCCCCTTTACATTGCAGGCAGGAACTGATGCGTTTTCATCGTTGTTTGGTTTTGCTTTGCGTTGCCCTGTGTGTGTGTGTGTGTGTGTGTGTGTGTGTGTGTTGCGAGCTACATGGCCAAATAGAGAGGGTTCGAGTCAGACGAGATCAGGCTCCGCCCCCAACTCCGCGACTTCTCTCCGCTTCATCTCCATTGCAGCCATAGCTGGATGCTGCACCCGCCGTGCCTCCGTCTTCACCGCAGTATGAATGCATGCGATGCCGCCTGAGAGGTTTTCGTACCGAACATACCCGAATCCCGCCTCACGTATCATGTCCGCAAACGTCTCCTGGTCCGGAAAAGCGCGGATGCTGTCGACGAGGTACTGATAACTCTCCTGATCCGCTAGAAACCACCCGGCCCGAGGAATGACGCCGTAGGACCACACATCATACGGCACGCTCAGCAGCGGACACGTCACCTTGCTGAACTCCAGCACATTTAGCACCCCACCCACCTTCAGTACGCGGTACGCCTCCTGCAGCGCCTTTGGGCGATCGCTGAAGTTGCGTATGCCAAACGATACCGTGTAGCTGTCGAAAGACATGTCATCAAATGGAAGATCCTCTCCGTTTCCAAGAAGCCACTTGATGTCATGGTACCCCTCACGTGCAGCACGCAACTCACCTTCACGAAGCATCTTCTCATTTATGTCTAACACCGTCACCACCGTCTGATGCTGCGAGAGCGAAGGCGTGAGGCCAAACACATCACCCACCGCGCGCACCTCATCAACGATGCGGAAAGCAATATCCCCAGTGCCACCTGCAACATCGAGAAATTTACCGCCTGGACGAGGTCGCACACAATTCTGCACAAAGTGCCGCTTCCAGATCCGGTGCACACCGAGCGAGAGGACGTCATTCATCATGTCATACCTTTTCGCAACAGTGTCAAACACCTTCTTGACGTACGCGTCGCCAAGCCCAATGTTGCGACGTTGTCCGCTGCGGCGGAGCATATTCTTAGAGCTATGAACAACAACAGCAGCAATGGCCGGGGGTGGGGGAGGAGGAGGAGGAGGAGGAGTGTCGATGCTCCTGTTTGTTTTGTATTTATTATTCACTTTATTTCCACCCTTCGCTTCCCTTTTGTTTTTTGTTTTTTGTTTTCCCCCTCCCTCCTCCCCCCTTTTCTTTTTTTTGTTTTTGCTTTTAAATTAATTCTGTTTTAAAAGTTGTTTCACTTCTTCTCTTCCACCAACAATAACACCAAGAGCACTTGGCTGCACATCCATCGCATCAGAGTGGGGAAGAGAAAAGGGCTTGGATCATGTGCCGCACGCACACACACACACACACACACACCACGAAAAAAAAAGAGAGGGGAAAAATGCACCGTCATGCATAGAGTGCACGCAAGACTGCGGATCCCCCCGCCACTTAGTTGGCACTCGATCCTGTCGCCATCGCCCTCTTGCAGTATCATGCAAGTTGCACGCGGCCCTCTGCATCGCCCACGAGGATGCGGTTACATTTGCTCCACACGCTGCACGCCGAAACGTTTGCATGGCCTTCGAAATTCAGCACGTTGCTGAGCGATATCTTGTGCACCTTACGCCCCTCGCCTCGGGACGGCATGCGACCTCCAGTGCCGTTGCCACTAACACTGGACGAACTGTGCGACTGTTCAGGCAACACCCCCTCATCCTCATCCCCATCCTCATCCACATCGCTGCTGCAAATGTCACTATCACTAGTGGTGCTGCCGTGGTCCACTTGGTGCTCATGAGCAACACCACCCGTGTTCGCCCGCGCGTGTGTGGGGAATGGTGAGCCTTTCAGAAGTAGGCTCACGTCGAAGAACATCAGCGAGTTGGACGACACATGTGGGCACACGAGAAGCCCAGCAGGGTCCATCACCGACAAACGCGGAGATGGCAGATGAAACGTTGTTGTTGAGCGCACGGCGTCGGCGCGTTTTGTCTCTGCAAAAAGACGCATGTCACTATGCCCAATGCTCACGCCTAGGACATCCCCGGCGTAGTTGTTCAGCCACACAACGCCACGCAGCGGTGAGGCATAGGACGGGTGCAGACGGCTAATGGCAGAGGACGTCTGGTGCAGGGCAACATAATCCCGCGGGCAACGCACATCCCACAACTGAAGAGCACCTGTCAGCGTTCCACAGACGATGTTCACAGGATCATCGCGGCAGAGAAATGCAACGGCGGTAAGCGGGCCTCTCCCCGCCATGCGGGCGCTGCGGCTGCCAATGTTGTACTCTCGAGCAAATGAACCAGTGCAGGTCTCAACCTTCCCACTGCGGCGGTCCAGCCATACGGAGAGGCCAGAGGAAAGCGCAGCCAGGCTCACCTGCTCTGTGATGGGTGCCACATCATTAGCAAAAACAGCATCAACCTCAGTATTGCTACCACCACCACCACCACCACCAGCACTACTTGCAGAAGAACCTTGCGTCAGATTGAAGCGCTGCTGTGGAGCACTTGTCTCCTCGTCCACCTCCTCCAAATCAAAGATGTCGACGATTGGGGCGTGATGATAGCCCGCCACAATATGCAGCGACGAAGACAAGAACTGCACCGCAGAGAAGCCGAAGCCGCCGCTGCGCCACCCGCGCGCTTCCACTGTCACCACTGGAGAACTGGAAATAGACGTCTCCCCTCGGTTGGTGCTCCCCAGCCACCCGTCAGTGCAGTACGCTGACAAGTGCCGTGGCTGGCAGACAATGGCAAACTGCTCTTGCATGTCCAACACAATGTCACTCACAGCACTCAAGGTCATCGCCGTCATCTGCCTCGGCGGCACCACTGTTCGCAGCTCTTTGTACTGCAGCTGCCTATAGTAATGAAGTTGTGCATTAGCTTCTACCCGTTGTGGTAGTGCGAGAGAGCCAAAACGCGGCTGCCTCCCAGAAACGATGCCAGAACACAGGCGTGTGGGATCATGCAGTAAGCCACCAGCCCTGCAGTAGCCATTGACGAGCCGAGGGAATAGAATGCGTTCCAGGAAGAATGGACCGCATCTCTGCAGCGCAGTCTGCTCTCGTGCCTGCTGAAAGAGCGTCCGAATGTCGCTGGATGAACCGCTTTCCCGAGGTCGCTTGCGAGATCTCATTGGCAACTACGAGTTGCGAGGAGGAACACGAAGAGAGAGAGAGAGAGAGAAGAGAAGATATGCGAAAAGAAGAAGAAGAAGCAATCGCATCAGCAACACCACACACACACACACAAAAAAAAAAAAAAAAAAACTCCTCCCAGCAATGGAATAACTTCTTAAAGCCACAGCGTGCGCACTGCATTCTTCTTCGCAAACTCATTCAGCTTCTCCGTCAAAAGACACTCGAGACGCCCACACAACTCCTCATTCAGGCCGTATGCTTGGCTGAAGCCCCTGGCGAGGTCAGCCGCCTGGTCCCCTCTGTGCACACCGATGCGGCCTGTCCTCCCACTCGGCAGATCCACATCAACGTACAGCAGTGGTTTCTGCTGTTCTCGTTGCAGGTGCCGCGCCACCGCATGAAGCGTAAATGGCTCCACCACCGTTGGCCGCGGAGGCTTCGAGGGTTCCTCCGAGCAGGTCGAGGAACGCAGCATCTCCTCAAAGCTTGGCCTGCATTTCTTCCTCGCTGAAATCATGCGCTGCACGGCCTTGTCAAACCCTGAGGAAATCGGGACTGATGGCGCGCGTAAAGCCCCGGTTTGCGGTTTCCCTTCGAATCTGCTGTCAGTATTCCTCGTCGAAGGCTTGTCTGCGGCAGCGGCTTTGGCGGAGTTTGTGGAAGAGGAAGAGGACGTAGCCTCAACGCTCGCATCCACAAACGGCTCTCGCACCCACCACGCCAGGGAACCACGGTTTTTGTGAAAGCAGGCTGTATTGGGGGCAAAGGTGCACTCCTCCAACTCCCGCTCTTTCATCGAATGGTGCACCACCATGGTGGGTGCGCTACGCAGCGTCTGTGCTTCCACACCCGCTGTGTGCTGTGCAGATGACACTGATCGGCCCCTCCTGTTGATTGCAGGGGCGAACGTGCAGCCCTCGAGCGGATCGTAGGGTGCCTTCTTCACAGTCTTTTGGATGTCATGTGCACCGACAGCGCGGTTCAGCCCTATTCGAGTCCCAAACGCTCCCTCACGGGAATGAGCCAACGACTTGCGTCGAGTCATCGTCGCCGGAAACTGCCCGCAAGGCGGCGAGTCGCGCGTGCCCCGCGTCTTCGCCATTGCCCCACTGCAATCATCACGAGGACCCGCACCATCACTCCTATTCTCAGTGGCTGAGTCAACATCCCCATCGCTCTTCCGAGCCCCACTGTCCGACATGTATGACAGTCGATCTATAGATTCACGTCTAGACGGTTCAGGTTTCGCACGGCGCATTGAGAGTGTAACACTCCGCAAATGGTTGGCGGTGCATACACGCGGCGATGTGTTGCCGCCGTCACCACCATTGCCATTATCACCGTGGGCATTACTATCCTTCTTCATCTTGTTATCATCATCATCATTGTTGCCGTTACCGTTGCCGCCTCCACCACTGCGTCTCATGACGGAATCGACTGCACTGCTGCATGTAGGAGAAACAAGTGCTGCACGGAGCACCACTGTGAAAACCTTCACAAAACGATCGTATGCCACACTGCGTATGTCGCTCGCCTCATTTATACCCAAGGCCTGCAGAAACTTATCCACCATCGGGGAAGGTGGCTGCAATCCCAACTCCTTCAGCGCTGCGTACACCCCGCCCACTGTGATTTCGCCATTTCCGACGCCGGCATGGGCGCGCCACAACTCCTGTACACGTTGGCGAACCTCCTGCAAGTGCGGCTGGGAGCCCCGCCTCGCGCCACTCGCAGCCATCCGCTCACTTTTGGAATTAATAACCGGGTGAAAAGTCTCTTCAGGGTCAATAAACGTCGATTTTTCGGCAGGTGTCAACCGGTTGCCGGCGATGCCCGTGCGCTTCACTCGCCGATTGATGACGGGGGCGAAGGTCTCTACGCGCCGACGCTCCTCCTCCACCTTCGCCACGAGCTCCCGGTAGCGGCTCTCTCGACGTACCATGTCCTGTTCCTGCCGCTCCCGCACAGAGAGGGGCCCGTGGGCAGCACTGCGATTGTAACCGTTGACCATTGGATAAGTTGCAGGTGCAGCGTCCACTCGCGGCGCGCCGGAACTCATGCAACCTCAACCTCCTCCTTCTATTCACGCCTGTTCTCTATTCTCTATTCCCACCTCCCTGTAATGCATGCGCCCAGGCCGAGCAATAATAAAAAAAGAAAAAAAAAAGCAAGAAAACAAAAATGGGGCGAGAGAAGTTTAGTAGAGAAGCCACTGCAAGTCAATGGTCGAAACATACACGAATAAAAACACAAACAAACAAACACGAACTCTCTCTCTCTCTCTCTCGCAGTGTGTTTGCGTGTTTCATTCGTCCATGGTCTGTCTTTCTTCCTTCGGACATTATACGAGAATTTACAAGTTATGCGCCTCAATAGACTTTACACGAGGAGTTCCTTTGTTTCTCGTTTGTTTGTCCCCCTCCTCCCACCTCTTTTTTTGTTGTTGTTGTTGTTTTCCGTTCCTTTGCTTCTTCTTCTTCCTCCTCTTCCTCCTTTTTCGCCTGCTTAAATTGACAGCTTGCTCTTAATCATACGGACACACACAAATACGGAGGGAGAAAAAACTGGCTAGAAGAGTGAGCCAGAAAAGGTGCCTGCGAGACAGCTCGGGTAGCCCACCAGGTGATCCAAGCTGTAGCGCAATGCGTTCTGCAACTCCGCCACCTCCTCGAGGAGGTGGCCAATGAGATCGCCGCCACATCTCGTTATCAGTGAGCCGTGGGAACGAATGACATCGGAGAGAATGCCCTGCACGAGGTCCACGTTTTCACGCCGCCGGAGCCATTCAGCAACAAAAGACAACAACCCACGCAGACACTCCTTTATAAGACGCACCTCTTCCTCCAAGTAAGAACCGCCCTCAACGTATTCCACGGCACGTTTGATCTCCAAATCAATCGCCTGTGGAGTTTTCAGCGCAAGCAAATAATCCATCAAAGCCTCGTGTTTATCCTGCAGCAGCATGGACTGCACTGGCGAGAGCTTTGAAAGAGATGCACCCGTGACACGTGACGTGACGCTCGCCGCCGCCGCCGCCGCCGCCGCCGCCGCCGCCGCCGCCGCCGCCGCAGTCGCCTCGCTCTTTCCAGATGGAGATGCTGCTACCGCCACGAGGAATGTGGGGCGTAACTCCTGCGTCGTGGGAAGAAAAAATGGGACATCACGCTTCTTGGGAGGCAAGATGGGCTGATTCTTCTCTCGGATTTGGTCCAGTAGGGTGAGATTGTACCACATGGAGCGGGGTACGCCGGCGAGTCGGAGTCCCGGTCCAGAAACAATTTCATCGAGCTGCGCCCACTGAAGTTTCTCCCGTTGACGCTGCAATAACGCCGTGTCCTTGGATGTGTCAAAGAGCTCCACCTCAGCAACATCACCATCATCATGACCAGGTGTTGCTGCTGCTGCAGCAGCAACGGCATTCGCAGTCTCCCCCGTTTTCTCCTCTTCCTCCCTCCGCTTCGCCTCCTCGCCCTCCTCCTCCAGCACCTCCTCAACACCGCCGTGCACGACGGGAAAATGAAGGAGCGGCAAATCCTCAATCGCCCGTTCCTTGGGGTTCAAAACCACCTCGGGTACAAATCCATAACGCAAGTTGCTCGACCACAGGAATGCACCCCTCTCACCCGCATGAGTGGAGACCATGAAGAGTGCATCAGGGTGAAAACTAAGCGAAATAGCAGGCGACGGGACGCGGTACTGTCCAACACAGGCAGCCGCTGCGAGGTCCCAGATGAGAATTGCCGCATCGCCTGAGGCCGACACAACGTAGCGGTAGGAGTCTGGCATCAGCGCCAGTGCGGTGATGGGGCTGTTATGCCCCTCCAATTCCCGCACAGGTGTGGCGAGTGCTGCAGCATTGAGACCCGCATCTGGGTTGCAGTGGTAAATTCGAATCGTGAAATGCTGCGCCACTATGAAGAGGGATGACGGCTGGTGGATGCAAGACTTATGCATCGGGCACCCCACCTCCACGACACACCGCAGGCGGCAACCAAGGAGGTCCCAGAGCTTGAATCGCGAGTCCAGGCCTGCGGTAACGATGGTGCTGTTACCGCAAGCCACCTCGACACACTCCACAGAACTGAGGTGGGCACGATTGCCAGGGCGAACTGCCGTGTCGAACAGCTGATGAATGCCTCGATTCTGGAGGTTAATTACCGACACATTTCCACTTGAGTACCCAACGACAGCAAAGTTACCGCAGTCACTTAGAGTAACCGCGCGGGCGGTGTGCATAGAACTTGTGATACCACTCAGCTTGCAGTCTAACGCGCGTGTGTCCATGCGCCATCCACACATTTGCGCGGAGGCCTCATGCAGGGAGACGACACTCGCCCACTGGTAATTTCGCGTGGTACATTTGGCGATGGCCACAGCTGGAGTCAGCTTCAGCGCCTCTCGCCCCATGTGCTTTTCTCGCCCACGACGACCCAACTTGCCCTGCGACAGCTCCCAGGAGGCGCGGTCCGAGAAGACGTGTGTCACACGAAGCGCCCGATCGGTGCCAGTTGTTATCAGCAGGTCTGTATTGTAGAAAACGGCGTTGGTGCAACTTCCCATGTGACCGCGACGTTCTCGGACGAGCGCGCCGAGACCGTCAACCGTGTCAAACCTAAACTGCATGAGCGCATTGTCGGCACCTGCCGTCACGATGGCGGCAGCCTCCGTCGGCAACACAACAATCGAGTGCACAGTGTTGGTGTGCGGTGTCTCCAGTACCTCAGCCTCGGATTGCACCTGCTTACTGCGCGTGAGTACTCCGTCGAGGCAGCGGTTCTCGAGGTCCCAGAGAGTCACCTCGCCGGTGCTCGTTCCCGACACCAGCACAGTCTTGTCAGTGCGAAACGCCAAGGCGGTTACGGCCCCTTTCTCCATGTGATCAAACGACATGATCTCCTCGTTTGTGCCAAAGTTGAACACCACCACCCGGCCCCTGCTTGTGCCGTACGCGATGACGTCCTTGTATGTACTGGCAGCGAGCGACATGATCTGCGCACCCGGCTCACGCTGTGTGTACCACAGACACACACCTGTTCTGAAGTTGTACAGGTGAATTGACCCCTGCGCCGTTGCAACCAAGAGCTTATTGGTGTACCCAGTTGGCAGCACCTTGCAGCACACCTCTTCACTGTGCTCAATAAGAAATTCTCCCAGTACTTCCCCGGCCTTGACATCTCGCACAGCAACACGTTTGTCTTGTCCAATGCACACAAGGATCTCGTCGACGGCGAGAAGGTGATCAATCTTGCTCTGTGTGATGTGGTGGTGCATGCGAGTCCAGAGAGGCTTGTGGTGCGCCCACGCGTGCACACGGGGGCCCTCAGCGACAAAGCGGTACTTGCCCGTCTGCGCCACGGCACGCACCCGCCCCTGAAAATGCGGCCCGCCGCGCAGCATCGATAGCTCCTTCCCGCGAAACAACTGAAATGTGCGACCGGTGGCGACCATCAGCACGGGGACGCCGTAGAGCATTGTGCTGCTGATCGGCACATCGTCGCACACACTGCCCACGACGCGAAAGGGGGAGAAACTCTCCATAATTAATGCTCCTCCTTGCGTTTCTCTCTCTCTCTCTCTCTCGTGTGTTTGTGTTCGGCTCACGCACCCCACCACCCCCCTTTGCGTGCCCTTTTGCTCTTCAACACAGAACCCCACCCCCGATGCCGCAAGGTGAAGAAAGAGACCTAAGAAAGAGAAGAACAACAACAACCCGCACACACACACACACACACAACAACCCATGAGCGGAGATTGAAGCATACCACACCAGAACCAAAACCACAAGAAAGAAACACCCTTGTGGTGATGCACGCCTTAACCGCTCGTGAGCGGCTGCTCCTTCCCTGCGCCAGCTCGCATGGACTCTCGTAAGAACACGTGCAGGCATGTCTACTAAAAGGCAGGAAGAATGCACCAACAATAATAAATAAAACAAGGCGGTGAGGGAAAACACACAACAACAAAAAAAAAACAGTGAAAAAATGAATAGAAGAGCGAAACAATGAAATCAATTTATTTCTTTGACACAAAAAAAAAAAAAGAAGCAATGTGCGGGAAGAGAAATAAAGAGAGACACCGATGCCCCTGTAGGGAACATCCATTTCCAAAGCTGCTGCTGCTGCTGCCGCGGTGTCGAAAACAGCAGGACCACTGGTGGGATAAGAGAGAGACAGAGAGAGAGAGCGAGCGAGTGCGTGCATGTCTGCCTGTGTGCATGTCTGTGACGTAACCACAGAAGCCCCGTTAGCGGCTGAGCAACAAAGCGCGCGCGCGAACAGACGAGTACGCTGATATATTTATTTGCTTGGTTTTTCTTTTGTTGTTGTTGTTGTTGTTGGTTTCGTATTCCAAAACGGCGGAATCGGGTGGTGGTGGAAGGCAAAACAAAGAAACGAGCAGATTATATTTATTTATATTTATGCGGCGGGAAACCATTACACTCTCACCGCCAATTATCACATTCATTTATGTGTGTTGCGTGTGCTTATATTCCCCCACCCCCACCCCCCCCCACCCCTCCTTTTTGCTCTTCGTCTTCGTCTACACGGCGACGCACCAACTTCCCTTTGCAGTCGGCGTCGTCGTTGCTCTCCGCCGCCGCCAGCAGCTGCCTGCCACACTCTACTTGAGAAACACACACACACACACACGCACACACATACATACATACATACATATATATATAACAGTTTATTTCTCGCTTCGCGTGTGTGCCTCTCCTCCACCCCCGCACCGCCTTCACATCAAACGTCATCGCAGCCGCACAAACGCACCGTGCAAGTCAAGGCACGTCACGCCACGTCAAGCGGCTGAAGCCCAACCCGCCTTCCCCCCCCCCCCCTCTTCACTTTCGACGCACGAGCCCTTCACCAATTTCCCCTTAACTTCGCTGTTCTTTTTTTTTTGTTTTTGCGCGTGTGTGTGTGTGTGCGCGCACTTCTTTCAGTTTTTTTGCCGAGATGCGAGGCGATGCGGTGCGGGAAGGCGAGAGGTTCTCAAACTAAAGTCAAATAAATAAATAAATAAGAAAAGAGAAAACAAAACAAAAAAAAAAAAAACGGCAGCAGCACAAATGATATCACCACCACCACCGTCGCTGCCGCTTCATTGCCTCTCCTCCCCCCCACACACACAAACACCCCTCTCTCTGCTACTTCTACCCCGCTCTCAACT
>JASANX010001023.1:0-56795 GCA_030849745.1 Trypanosoma scelopori
CGGGGACGAAACCAGCTTCGCAATGAAGTCTGCGAGACCTCCGATCCGAGGCGGTCGCTATTCGGTCGTGCAGAAAAGAAAAGCAGTTGCTCAAATGACAGTGAACATACAGAGGAACCAAGAAGAACAGATAATCTTCTTGCGGCGTAATGTCTTCAGAAGAGCAGGAAGAGAGAAGCAAGTGCAGTTCGGGGGCAATTTGTATTTTAGTCGAGCCTCTCCCCTTGGCTAATGCATCCTTTCCGAAGAACTGGAGGGGAAAGGAAAAGGCAAATTTGTTTTTATATGTTTGTTTCTTTCTTTTTTTTTTTTTTTTTTTTTTGTTGTTGTTGTTGCTTTTCGCTCTCCAGTGTTGATTTATTTATTCTTCTCTTGGGTCTCGCGCCATGTTTTCTTCTTCTGATTAATGGAGCCATCCCTCTCTTGTACACGCATGTGCTCAAACCCTTAATCGCCAGTAACAACAGTCCCATGAGTGCTGCACCAGAGACACGAACACACAACGTAACAACGACTTTGACGATGACGATGACGACGACAGCAGCAGCAACGGACAGAGACAAGAAAGTGCGAGGAAGAATGACGGCAGGAGGAGGGTTATGGCGGGGTAACAATTGAGAAAAGAAGTGCAAGATGAGCAGCAGTGACACCAAGCAACAGCAGGACACGCTGCAGTTGCGGGAACTGCTTCTTCCACTTCGCCTTGAAGTTGCGTTGCGATGCGATGGGGCGGAGTGAATGGGGATATGTTGCAACCACAGTTTGCTTGTTTTTTTCCTTTTTTGTGTGTGTGTGTGTTTCTTGCCTTCTCATTCCCTCTCTTGATTTTCTTCGGTCTGTCTGCCTCGCGATCAATCATCGCCAATCATTAGGGTTTGCAGCTTCTCAAAGACGACAAACATGCTGGAGCTTGCAGGGACGGCCTTTAGGTAATTTGCAGTGATGCCGGAGAAGAGCGACGCAACACCTTTTGTTCGAGTCATCTTGACAAAACAGTCTATCATGCCGCTATACTTCACTTCCCGCCCGTTAATGCCTTGCGTCTGCAGCCTGGTGCGCACGACGTTAAGCGGGTATGACACGGTCTGAGCAACCATGGAGGCAACCATGCTAACGGCAGCTGTCTCGATTGTTGAGAGTGACGCGTCGTGGCGGCTCATACCGTGCCTTTGCATCCTGTACATCATAATCCGCTGCTGCGCCGTCGAATACAACCCCAACTCCAACCCGCGATAAAGAAACACACCCACCATGTTTGGTGTCAGTCCTCTGTAAAACTCCACGATCCCACCTTTTCGGTACGTCTCCAAGACCACCTCTCTGATCCCACCGCGAAACTCGGTCGACTTCGACACAGTGATGCGCGTCTTGACGACCTCTAAGGGATATAAACTGAACTGCGCTCCAAAGCCTGCACACGCCCCGATGCTGAAGTTGACGAATATACGGGGGACGCTGCTAAATGAACCATAGTGATTGAATGGTGGGGGAAATGCAGAAATTGGAATGCTTCCAACATCTATGGCGGTGTGGTCGACCTCATTCGCTTCCCGCCACCTCTGCATCCGTTGCTCCTCCTCCTCCTCTAGACCATCCTCGTAGATGGAGAGAAAATAGCGACGAAGCGTGAAGACTATAGCAAACTCAGGGCCCGCCTTGAGGCAGTTGACACCGTTTCCACGCCAAAAGGCACGCCAGCCACCATCGGCCCTAATCAAGTTGAACACATCGATCAGCTTGGCGGACTTGAAAACAGACAAGTTCTTGTGCGAGGCGGTAACAAGGTGACCCTCCTGCACAATAATCTTAATGCGATCTAGTGGAGCAGTCAATGTTCGACTACAGGCCCCAGCCATCCCACCGGCCAAGAACGTTGCAGCTGTTGTGTACCAATCTCTTTTAATAATCAAATGTTGCTCGGAAGTCTTGTCATGGTTCAACGGCCCCCTTTGGGCCACGCCAAAACTCCCATTGGCACTAGGAGCCGCTATTTGGTCCATTTTCTGCATTTGCATCTACACGTTCCCTCCTTCCCGTTCCCCCGCCCCCCTCCCTCTCCCTCTCCTCCTCCTCCTTGACGGCCCCCCCCCCCCCCCCACACACACACACACCCCAAAGAACGCAAAGGGCAAAACAAGACGAACCTCCCTATTGCCTCGTCTCCCACCTTATATTTATGTCCCCCACCAGGGGAGGAAACACGTTTCAATGCCACCGAGACGACCTCTTGAATAATTTACACCTTTGGAATGTCAACTCGTGGCGAAAGCACAAATGTCCACTTCCTCCACCACCCGCCACCCCTCTCTGACTCTGCCTCTGTCTCTCTCCGTCTCTGTCTCGGTGTGAGTGAGTGTGGGTGCGTTGCCCGCCTCCAGCCTTCACTGCGGCTACAACAATAAGCAAGACAACAACAAGAGCAAGAGCAAGGGCGAAGCAAATAACAGAGGTAATGGCCACTGGAAACGAGTACAACAAAAACAACAACATAAACAACAACATACATCATTATGGCACCACCAGAAATTGGTAGCGCTACTATTACCAACGCCAGCAGTCACTCCCTCCTTTAAAGGAACATGAGGAGAACGCAGTATTAAGGCACACGCTACACGCAAATAAACACAGAAACAAAGAAAGACAGACAGACAGACAGAGGCAGGACGGTATGCAGTTGTTCTCCCACCACCACTACGAGTTAGATAAGACGACGACAACCCTATACAGCCTTCATTGAGCCCCAATCACTCAGCCCACTACACACCACTCATTCCAACTACAGGCGCAGACGTGGTGGTAGAGCGAATCACAGCACGCTTCTTGCACACGGGGGAAGAAAAAGAAAAGGGTGAGAAACACCCCTCTCTTCACCTCTCAGACAAACATTTATATATTTATACGACCCACAATGCGACGTGGAGCAGCAAACAATCGGGAAATAATAATAATAGTAATCATCATAATGATGATACCCTCAGGCAAATTCCACCAACAATCAGATGAAGTCTTATCATATGCCACCCGCCCTCCCACCCGCTAAACTTTAAAGAAGTCCTCGTCTTCTAAAAACCATCCAACCACGGGATACTTGGCCTCGAACCTCTTCGCCCAATCATCCAAAGCTTGCAGCTCCTCCTCACTGCTCCCGGGCAACCAATATTTGTTCGCTTCTTTACCCGTCAGGTCTGACTTGGCGAGACAGCGTGATATCTCACGGCCCGCGTAGATGTGGTACGACTCATCTGGACCGTAGAACTGCGGTGCAACTTCATATACTACACACTTAACACTCACGTAAATCTCCTTTCGACGTACCCCATCATACTGAAGAAGCTCTTCCTTTGTGAATCCTCGGCACTGTATCGGTGACACAGGGCGGATCGTCCTCTTTCCTGCACTGCCGCACTGCCCCACCTCGCTCCCTGCAATCGTCTTTGTGCCCCGATGCCTGCTGAAATACACAAGCACGGCTCTAGTCAACACGCCCGCAACAACAACCACGGCAACAGCACCACCAACCTTTACCGGTGTGCCGCCCACACACTTCATTTCTTTCAATTCCTTTTGCTTGTTTGTAAGTTTGTGCGTTTCTGCCTGACTGAAACAAAGGGATTCAAGGGGTAACACAATACCACCTTGTCTCTTCCGAATCAATCAAAGAAGAAGAACAACAAGAACAGTAGCGATAAAATGCTTAACTGATTAATATCAAACACATGCCAAATGAAAGAAGTAAACGTGATGGAGAAAAAATTAAAAAAAAAAAGCGAACAAATGAAGAAGGGATGGAAAAATAATGAAGAAAGTGCCTGGTGGAAAACTGTGAGGGAGTGATAGGCCAGTTTTATAGAACAAGTCTCTTCCAAGCTTCACCATCCCTTCTTTCATTCCCTCCCTCCCTCCCTCCTACTGCAGATGGGAAGAAGAAGGCGCAATCCCGCAAACAGAGACGAGTACATTCATCTCAACGACAATACGGAATTCAGTATACATAACGTGATGCACCCTTACATTCATTATTTTTTTTTTGTTCTTGTTTTATCGTTGGCCTTATCACGTCTAGTGGTGGGTGGGGTGGGGTGAATGTGGTGCATACTTTGCAGCACATCTTCGCCAGTGGTGAGATGGCACACGCTACACTCCACCGAAGCAGCACCCACATAAACCGAGTAACCCGCCGACAGGCCAGCAACATCTCGGACGTCCTCTCTACATATGCAGGCAATCGAAACCCCCTAGTACACCGGCTGCCAGTTGGGGTTATCGATCTCCTTCAGATTCAAGGGCACAGTTCCACATTCGTTATGCATCAGCCGCACCTGTGCAGCACTTTGAATACGCAGCTGAGAGAGAAATGTGTTTTGATGCACTTGAATAGCCCGTCCCTTGACGCAATCTAACGCGTAGTAATCGCAGTTTGTGATTTGGTTTTTCATTATCTCCATCCCGTGTACCCCGTCTACCACAATACCCGTGGAGAAAATATTCCTAATGTCGCATCCCTTCACCACCAAAGAGGGATTTTCGGCAGTCCCACCAGGGAATTTACCGCGAAAAAGGATTCCAATCTCCATGTCTGTGAAATGGCAACCATCCACATGCACCTTGCAGCCATCGGCGTGCAGTCCCACAGCCTTGGGCCGCAGTTCACGACCAGAACGCACCTTTTCCAGTGTCTTTAGGTCTTCATCCAGCCGTGAGATGCCAGTGAAAAGGCATTTTTGAAATGTCAGTTGCCCCATTGGCCAACCGTACACACAGCCCTTCGTAGGGGACACAAAAGTGCATCTTACACAATTCACTTGGCAGTACTGTGCCACCAAAAGTTGAGTGGTTTCTGGCGCCCCTGCGGCAAAACAGCAGTTCTGGAATGTGACGTGAGCATGAGAGACTATCACCTGCCCCTCAAAGGTCATATTGGCGAACACCACATGAGACCAGCGATTGGGGTGCGCAAACTGCATGCGGAATTTCTCCTCCTCTTTCGCTGCGTTGATGGCTTCATTTGACCTCCTCTCGTATATTTCCGCCTCTTCCGCCAATCGCCTTTGATATTCTTCTAAGATTTTGGCCTTTTGTTTACCCTTAAGAGCCTTTTTCGGGGGCTTTGGGACGACAGGTGGGTCTGGTAAATCGGGCTTCACCACAATGGGTGTCAGAATGCCATCAATGTGCAGAGCTCCGTGGAGAATGACATCACGTGCGCCTGAAGAGGCGCCAATACCTTGCTCCAAAGGAGGCTGAGGTTTATTAGTGTCCTCGTGCACACTGGAGTTGGTGTCTTTACAATCGGATTGGTTCTCCTGAACAGTGTCCGCGTCGGCTGCAATCAACGGAGTGTCTTTCATGGAGGACTGTGGAATGCTCTCTATGTACATGTTATTACACACCTCCACAGCATACCGCGTACCATACTCGCCCAGTTCGCAAGCGGGAATGAGAATAACGGTGCGGGGCAGCCTTCCTACCTCTCCATCTGCAGCTGTGTGTTGGGCCACCACATTGCTTGCGACATCTGAGATGGTGTCAATGCTTTTATGGTGGGACCAAGAGCCTATGTAATAGTTGCATTCCCCATTGGGAAGAGTACTCGGATCCGGCAGAACTTCCTTCTTAGATTTCTTCTTCTTTGCGGGGGGCATAGGGACGCAACACAAATTACACCTTTCAATGCAGAGAGAACGTAAGATGCAGGAGCGAAAGGTGAAGGTGTAGGGAGTGGAGAGAAGCAGAGTCAATTATCAAAAGCTGGAGTCCACATGCACACACACACACACAAACACACACACCTCCATACATATACAGACATCCGAGACTGCATAAATGTATATTCTACCAAAATAAACTCCATTGCATGACGAAATATTCTAAAAAAAAAAAAAAGAAGCACATTTGGAGGTGGCGGGGGAAGACTCAAAACTGTGCCACGTGCCCTCGGCAGATCCATAGTGGTGGACGGCGTCCTTCCCCCTGTGGCAGCGGCAGTTGCGTGGCGAAGAAGTTAGACTGCTCTCCCGTCAGAAACCCTGTGTGATCGGTCAATCCGGTTTCTATGATTTCTTGCGCGGATGACACCGTAAGCCAGGAACATTGGCAACAATACGCGACACATCCAGCCTTTTCCTTCAGCACCTTACACTTCTCACCACTTTTTGTCTGTCCAACAGGGTAGGAGCTAGCCAATTTGCACCAATCCGGATAATAATTACGGACCGTCAGGTACAAATTTGTTCTACCACCATCGTCCTGCCACGCTGCCCCTTGAAGACGCACAATGGCATAATTGCACCTTTTGCAGACGATAAACGGGCACCCACCACCATTCGTATCGTCAGCAAATTTGTCCGAGGCACCGTTTCCAACATGAGGGTTGGAGACATGAAAGGCCCCCATGTACTCAAACAGCCGCTTCTTGGTTAGTTGCGTGTTATACCGACCTTCTGAAACTAGTAGCAGCTTGGCGATGCTGGGATGAGGCAGACCTTTTGCGCCGACATTCGTCACAAGACACTTGCCCTTGCACGACCCACCTATATTGCTCGGAAAGGAGGGGAATGGAACTGTAAAGCTAGACGTCGCGACTACAGTTCCGTCACAATCACCCTCATCGCTCTCGTCGAAGTAGTTCCCACACGCCCCTTCCCCTGCGCTTTGCCCCCCCACAATATTTGCAGTCATGCACGTTGTCGATCCGACCCCTCTCACCTTTTTCAAGCCATTCTTGTCTCCACCACCACCACCACCAGTGTTAATCTTGTTTTTGTCGTCATCGTCATCACTAGTGTCCCATTCTGCCAGGGATGCAGGCAACTCCTTTACTACTTCCCTTTCGACAGTTGTCGAATTCAACACGTCTTCACCTTTGGGAAACAACTGCTTTATTAACTCATCCACATCGGACATGAGCGAAGTGGCCCCTGCAGGTCTGTTGACCCGTCTACTGCAACCTCTGGTCCTGGTAGTGGTATGAGAGAAGAGAGGGGAGGTAAAAGGGTGAAGCAAAAACAACTGCCACAGCCTACTTCCTCCCGCTGTTAAGAGCCCCTCTCGGCCACCCTCCTCCTCCCCTCCCGAAGCTTTCTTTGTTCTCCAATCACCCTTGCGTAAAGAAGCGCTCTTGGAGCGCAATTGTGGAGGGAAGAGAAACAACAGAAGATGAATCTGGGGCCTAGTCCTAAAACGTGAGGTGACGGAAAGAGAAGTAACGAAAAAAGAAAAAAACAGCAACAACAACAGCAACATAGTAGTAACACCAGACCAATGACGAAGAAAAGGGGAAGGAAGGGGGGCATTGTACTTTCAGAGGTGCTGCAGCATAATTCCCCGAAGTCCCCACGTCACGGACGAGCCCTTCACCCCACCCTCTTCTCTTCGTCTGCGTATATATACAGAGTGAGAAAGAGAGGGCTCTTTTGTAGTGGGGTACCAAGAGGCGGCGGGGCGTTATAAAATGGATTGAGTAGCGCAAGAGGCCTTTGTGTCGGGTGGCACAATTTAGTCTCGAGACTCGACTGTCTCATTATGCATGCAAATAATTGAATAAAAGAGGTGGGGTGAGATTGCATTATGGCGTGGAACATTGGCATCAGTCACTGAAGCTTAAGGCGCATGATTTAAGAAGAAGAAGAAGAAAAAAAAAGAAAAAAGACACACACACACACACACACAAGAACGCAGGGCAAAGAAAAAAAAAACCATGAGAAATACGCACCACCTCAAACGACCGAAAGCGAAGAGCTGCAGAGCCCCCACCTCCCTCCCCTCCCCCATCACAGAGTACGGTATAATGTACAACGTGAAAACAACAACCCTACCAACAATTTTACATGCCCCGGGCAGGGACAACAGCGCCTACTCGTGCAATACACCAAAAGAGAAACTTGTATAAACCGGCAAGGGAGAGAATGGGAAGCGAGGAAGAGCTCGACTCCACACACACACACACACACACACACACACACGCACGCACGCACGCTCTCTCCTTCTCTCATACACATCATATGTTTTCATCAGCCAAATGAATAGGTGCAAGTATATATATATATATATATATATATATATATAAGTTCGACACTTCGTCTTTTTTTTTCTCTCTCTTTTGCTTTTGAAAACAAACCCCTCCCCCAAACAAACCACCAGAAGCCTTCAAATGACAGTGCACTCGCAGCTAAATTTACGTTTCTCCTTTTCCAGCTTGGTCGTTTTTTTTGGTTGGCTCGGCGAGATCTCCTCTGCAATGCTCACGTCAGAGCAGAATGCAACTCTTTTCTTTGCGGCCTCACTCCGCCGATCTTCTTCTTGTTTATGCTCTTCTTGCAGTGGTCGTGGTAATGCGGAGGATTGCGGTTCTAATGAACCAGCTGTGTACTGCTGCTGCTGCTGCTGCTGCTGCACCACACTCTTCTTCTTTGACAACGCCGGGGCCAGATAGTGTCCATCACATCCCAGTTTATGTTTCAACGGGGAGTCCTTACCCTCAAGCGGCGAGAAGCCTGCATCCACGTCTATAATCTCAGAACTACTAGTGAATTCCTGATCCCCTATGCCATTCACATAGAGACCACCACCACCACCACCACCACCAGCAGCAGCAGCAGCAGCACCGCTTTCAGCTCTATTGTCAGTGTTTGTACCAGCAAAAATAGGAGGTCTAGCGTTGTTTAATGCAGTGTGGGCGGTAAACTGCTGAGACGGTGATGCCATCAAGTCGAGATCATTGTGGTCTGAAACACCCCCCCTGAATTGTCCGTCCAAAACATTTACGTCGCTTAGTCCAACGCGACACGGGATTTCTTCGTCGGAATGAATTGAGGGTGGCATCAATTGCGCAGCGAAATTTGGGTGATTTATACCTATGTTCGATGCCTCTGGAGCAGGTACGACTGGCAGCTCAAGAGGCGCTGGCAACTCACTTCTGGCACGCGCCAGCATGGGCGAACTTGTACCCGCCTGTCTAATTTCACCGCCCTTGCTGGTGGTGGTAGTGGTGTTGCGTGAGGGACGAGCTTTGCTCTTGGCGCGGTCGCGTGAATTGGTGGGCTGCAGCAGTTTTCTTTCCGCCTCTGCCTCCACCTCGCTCTCGTCCACACTATCGGGCTCCCAGTCAAGGTGCTTGTTCGGTGGATAGTTGCGGCGCTCAAGCGCCCGCTCCATGAGTGACAAGAGAAAGTCGTAACGTGGCTCATCCTCGTACTGCAGCGTCTGAAGGTGAGCCAGGAACGGGCGAAACTCCCGAGGCAAGTTTTGAACAAGTCCAGTACCGACCGTTTCCTCCTTGCAGCGACCAATATCCTCCTTCTCTTTGCATGTACGCCACGGCAACGTCCCCGTAACAAACTCAATGAGCATGAAAAGAAGGCTCCATATGTCGTCTACACGTCCCAGTTCTTGGTGGCGATGTGACGCGAGCGATGCATAACGACTTGTCCCGCGAAAACCAGCATTCTCCCGCGGCTGGCGTATCTCACCGTTGACACGACGATAGCGGCGTGCCAAACCAAAATCAATTATGTAGCACGTTCGCGGATCCGATGTCTCTCCCAACCCAATGACAAAGTTAGACGGTTTTATGTCACGGTGCACCAGTCCTAATTCATGAACTCCGCGTATCGCTTTCAAGCAAGATATGCCAACCTTCAACGTCGTGAAAACACTGAAGGTGCCTAGTGAGGTATTGCGACGCAGCTCCGCAAGATTGGGCCCCAGGCGCTGCATCACTAAGAAATTTAACCCCCCTGTACTTCCGCTTCCATAGTAGCGCACGACTTGGGGGCAGGGTTGCATCCTTTTGAGGGCAGCAGCTTCAACACGCAGCACATTCTTATTCTCCTGTTCTACTTTTATGCACACCTCCTGCTTGCCCCGAGGGTTCAAGGAGGTGTGGGAAACGAACATGCTATCATCAGCTCCGTTTTCCCCTCGTTCTTCGTCGCTTTCCCGGTCCCAGGAATTCTCTATAGCAGTAAAAGTTTCCCCAAAGGAACCGGCACCAATCCGACCCGTAATGGTCCATCGCTTCATGCGCATACCAATAACAACCGGTGTTTGTGCCATTTTGGGTGCCGACTTGTGCCGCGGTGCGACTCCGTTCAGTTTACCCTTCATGTCTACCCTGACATTCTCACGCGGTGCATCGGTAGCGCCACCACTTTCCCCACGCGCCCCGTCATTGACACATACTTTGTCACGTGGCACATTGTTATCCGTCATTGGTGACTGTAGCAGGCGTCTACACATTCCATTCGCACCGAGCCCCGCATGCCCCTCAGCATCCACTAGTCCTACTCGGCTCATGTCTTCCCCAGAGCGAGAACGCCTTTTTTTTTTTTGTTGTTGTGTGTGTGTGTGTGGTTGTTGTACATACACACACGGAAATAAAAAGAAAAACAAAAAGGAAATTACAAAAAGAAAAAAAAAATATATATATATATATATATATATATATGAGAGAAATGGGGAGAAATAACTCGTGTCAGTCACGGCATTTAAATGTGAAGACATGTAGCTCTGACAGGGAGAACACACAACATCATCAACTCTATTCTTCACTTCGCTTCCTTCACTCGGAGGTCCACCCACCAACCCATCCACCCATTCACCCCATACCCATTATCACGGAAATCCAGCAATATCATTGCGCAGTGCCTCGAGCAAATCATGTCGCCGCCATCTTGCATGACAGTTCGCCCCTTACATCTTTTTTTTTTTTCCTTTTCCCTTTCTCTTTTTTTTTTCTCTTTTCTGGCTACCCAAAGTATTCAGTGCCGCCGCGGTTTCGCGAGGCTACTCGATAGAGCCTTTGGTCTGTGCGTGAAGGAGCTGCGTTGAGTCTCGCTCCAGGCACTGGAGGCTGCCTCAGCGCGCTTCTGCAATCGAGTGTCACGTGGAAGAATTGGAACAGGAGACTCTCCAACAATAAGTGTGACGTGATCCTGCACGAATTCCCGCAATCCGCCAACCAGTACTGCTACATTGTCGATGCCCTTCTCAAATAGAACTGTAGCCACGTTCTGTCCAAACGTCAGCTCCTCTTCAAGATCATACACCACAATCATCTTATTCTCCTTGTTCTTGAAGGCAAACACCTCTGGGGGAAACGGGTTAGTTGCATGCAGCATCCTTCGCTTTGGGTAGTGTATAGCCCCTTCAATATGGCAGGCTGCATAATCCTCCTCTGAGCGGACGTCCAAGATGAGGTACTCCTTCTCCGGCTTGGCATTCGGTGGGGAGTACTCGTCCATGGGATGTGCGAAACCGCCGTCACCCACATCCTCCAACCCGTCCCGCACCTTTCTCATGCGCATAATGTATTCCGCCAGCACTTTGGAGCGGACACGCAGAAACGCCTCGCCAGGTTGACGTTGTGTGGAAGCACTCGTCTGCTTAATGAACTGCGCCAACTCTGCCGTCATCCCAGTCTCCACAACGGCCTTCACATGGCTATACTTTGGGTTGGGGGTAGTCTTCCGATGAAGCAAATTCTTGTCACCAATTGTGCCCTGATGAATCATTTCTATCAAAACTTCCACCCACCCACTTAAGCACGCAACCCCGTTTCTATCGCTGTTGCTGCTTACTTGCCCTCTCTTTCCTTCCCGGTGTCACCAGCCATTCAACGACAAAGAGAGAGAGAGAGGAGGAGGAGGAGGAGGGGGGGGGGGGGGGGGGGGAAACAAAAAGGAAGCCAATGCACACGAATTTGAAAAAAAAAAAAGGAAAAGGAATACGATTGGACGGCATCTTGTGACAGCACGGTGAGTTACGGAAAGCAGACAGTCGCACGAAGCACGGCAGAAGTGAGCAACGCATCCATTCGCTCCACACATACACACCCTCTCTCTCTCCACCTGTACCTCGTCCGATTCCATCCAGCGACGACGACGACGACGACGCCTGCCTGTCGCGCCCGCGGGAAGTAAAGCCTCTTTCGTTCTCCAGATTGGATAGTGATTGTGACGGTTTCCCAGCGAAACGTCACAGGTATCTATCGCCAACCGGTGAAACCAATGTATACACAAGACATACATGATCGGACACTGCGTCCGAGAGTTTCCATCAGTTCTCTACATTTCGCGGCCTGAAAAAGAAATCCGTATAAATTGGTCCCTCTTCCGGGAGGTCGCAGCAGTGCACGGCATTTTGTGCGCGGTCCACGCCAAATTTTGCGCGGATAGATTTCGGCCGCAGCTCCCTTGCAATAAATGGATCGAATGGGCCACATATTTCACGCACCGTCGACACAACATCGACACCATCATTGAGGGAAACCAACTGAAGAAGCCAGACAGTGCCAGCCAGCGCCTGTGCAGTTTCTCCAAAGTCGGGGAGCACCCCCTTGTACGGCTGGAGGAACACCTCCACCTGGCGAGAGGAAAGATCGGCTAGCGCTAGAGCGGTGAGTTCAAGTCCCGAATCCAACAGATGCTGAATGATACTACCGCCAGCCCGGCTTCGCACTGCGTGCGGCTTTATGACCACCACAGAGCAGCGATTGTCCCCCAGAACGGCAACCGGATTTCGGCTCGCGTGCACCAGCAGTTGTTCCCATTTATTTGCTTCCTCCTCAGTGCTCGACGCGCATGCGTCAGGAGTTCGCTTCACAAAATCTAAGCCCTTGCGAATAGCATCGCTGCGGACACATTTCACCACAACGACACGACCCCCAACAAAAGCATCAGGGAGACTGTACTCATCTGCTGCGTCAGCCTCTACCCACGCCATTTGCAAAGTGGAAACGATGAAACCGCATTCTTCTGTAAGCATCGCAAGACAGCGACCCATTTTCATCATCAGAGATTCCCCCAGAAGCACCACAGTGAATTCACCTTTCTTCTTGCAAAGCTCACGTGTTACCTCATCGGCGTATGCAGTAAGTTTAACAGCTCCACCAAATATTGTCACGGCAGTGCCAATCTTGAAATCATCCATCTTTAGATGCGGAAATGGAGTGCGCTTGAGATGCAGCACATTCTTTGGCAGTTCTCGCATCTCAATCGAGCGATCCTCGTAGTAGAAGAGGAGCAAGTAGCGACGCACAAGGTGCGAAATATTATCCAACTGCTCGCAGAAAAATGCAAGGCGCGGGTCCTGCTTCGAGAGCGCCATGAGATAGAGAGAGAAGGTGTGTGTGTGTGTGTGTGTGTGTGTGTGTGTGTGGGCAAAATAATCGGTGCCACACCGTTCCTTTCCCCTCTCCCAAACTGACAAAATAATCGGATCCCCCCTCCCTTCAGTGGGGATTAAAAGAAAAACAAAAAAGAAAAGGAGAAAATGAAGGATAGAAAGAAATGTGAGGCGCCGCAAGACGGCATATGGAGGATGATAGAAGAAACAAAAAACAGAGAAAGAGATGGCGTAGTTTTTGTTGTTTGTTTGTTTGTTTCTTCGACACCATTCACTCTCTAGAGGATGAAGATAACAGCAACAACAACTTCAAATAAAAGAGTCTGATTCTCGCTCTTCGATTCTAAGCAGGGTGAAGCGAGAGTAAAGTTGAGCGGGCAAAGGGGTGAGGTGAGTGTGGCGGGTGAAGCAGCAAGCCAGCGCGGTCCACCTCAGCCCAAAGCTCCTTCTATTGGCGTGACAACTATTTGGTGACCTTCTTGAGCATCTTGTTTAGCCGCTCGCGCTCCATTGCCTCCCTCCGCAGCTCCAGCTCCTTCTTCTCAATCTGCCGAAGGAGATCCTGCAGCTCGCGCTGGCGTTCTCTCTGGTGCTCAGACTCCATCCTCTCATCGTTCCGGTATTCCCTGAGTGCGGAGCTGATTTTCTCCGACAGGATCGACAATTCGCCTCTCGCCCTCTCGGTTGCATCCTGAAGTGACTCCAACCGCCTTTGGGCCTTCTCTGTTTCGGCGCAGTGCTCCTCCGTCACCGCTCGAACCTCGGCATCCCGCTCCTTGAACATCTCAATGTGGCGTAGCAGACGCTCTACAAAAGACGCTGGTACCGTTGCAAGCTCCTCCTCCGAAAAATAAATGCCTATCTCGCGCAGCTGCAGGCCGACTTGAATGAGGTTCATGTCCACCAACTCACTTTGACGTGCGCGAAACGACTCAACATCCACTTGAAATGTATCCGAATCCATGCAGGCTGCGACCTCTCCCCACCCCTCACCCCCCCCTTTCGTCTAGCGTAAAAGAGACACACGGGGAGAAGTATATGTAAAAAAAAAAAAAAAAAGAAAGAAAGAAAAGAAAAAGAAACAGAAGTGCAACATCCACACGGGCAACCTGAAATCACGGCTGTGAATGAAAAAACGATGCACGAACCACTACGTCAGAACTAACGAAAAAAATCACATGTCAGACATACGCATTAAAAATGTGAGCGAAATGTAGGCAGCAGATGACACATGGAGGTGGCACCCCCTACAGCAAGCATCCACGACACGTCCGATTAAAATGGGGACCCTCATCCAACACGACGCATCGACTCGGTTGCTGCCCTGGGCCAGGTTTCAAGCTACTTTCACGAGGTCTGGACGAGTCCACACGTACGCGCTTTGTTTTGCTTCCAAGCGGCAGAAGATTCCCCTTGGGAACCACATACGCGAGCCCCACATACACATTGTACAGGGCGGCGAGAACGAAGAGCTCCCCCATACCCAAACTCCAGAGCAAGAATCCTCCAAAGGCAGCGCAAAGCGTGTCAATGAAAACTAACGCGTCTGAGCGATTGCTGCTCCCCTGAGCTCTGGTGGAGGAAAAAGATGAGGAGCGGTACCTTCTCCCCAACAGTTTCGTCACAGCCAAGCGATAGAAGGACACCGCGATGGCAGACATATGGCACACCAAGGCGAGGCGGAACATGTCGATGAACAAGGCCCCAATGTTCAGTATGAGCAGGAGAAACAAGAGCAACCTCCACTGTGCCAGCAATCCCTTCAACATTACTCCCTCCTCCTTTTGTTTGTTTGCGTTCGTAGAGAGAGAGGGGAAGAGAGAGATGGACAGAAGCAGTTTCCCCTTTTTTGATATTGCTGGCTTTCCCCACCCCACCAGCCGGAGTTTCCCGCCACTTTTCTGCTCCCCTTCACCACCACCACCCCCCTCACCCACTCATTCACGTACACCAGCACCAGCAACGACGACGACAACAACAACAACAACAAGAACAAGTTGTGCTGTGAATGGGGAGCAGAGAAACGACGAGTAAACAAGTGCGTGAGTGAGTGAGTGCGGGGGGTGGCGGCAAGGAGGCAACATCGAGAATTTCGACAAGGAACGCAAAAGCACATGCCAGAACCCCCTTCACCACAAAGAAGGTCACTGAGAGAAGACAAAAAAAAAAAAAAAAGGAAAACACCTCAACTTTATTTTCGCTTTCCCGCCTCAGTTTCTCCATTCCACCCCGTTCTGCGTGCGTTTGAGTTTGTACGTCTCTTGAATATTTGTGAATCCAAAGGAGGCGAGCACAACTTGTGGCATTGTACATTACATCTCAGACTTCCCCCTCCTCCTCCTCCTCATCCAGCCCATACACCACTCCACAAGAACAATACAACAGCAACAGCAACAACAACAACAACCCTTATTCACAGCTCATGTACATGGAAGGTGTATTTCCCACCCCACTCTCAATCACACTTCCTCCCTTCGTTACACCTCTACATTAGGCCCCATTGCCTCCTCAGAAGTGCATCAAAATCGTTGTCCAGCTGAATCGTAAAACTTGTGGGGGTGTACCACTCGATGAGCTCTTCCAAAGTGCTGCGCCGCTGAATGGCACATCTAACATCCCACGCCGCAAGAAAGGCATCTTTTTCTTCGCAATCTTTTGCCTTAAAACGCTTGTGAAATTCCATAACGTCGACGCGACCGCAGTCATCCTTTTGAAACAACTCCCATACCCGTTCGATCATCATAAGGCGTGCTGGCGGAAGCTGCGGGACAACCATCAACAGGTAAAGCATGTAGTCAACAGAGCCATCGCATAGGGTGTCCAGCACAGGGAGAAGTTCCTCTGGTCTCGCCACGTAAAGCCGCTGCTTCCACAACGCCTCCAGAAACGCCTCCCTAGAAAGGAAGAAATTTCGCTTCTCGTCCCTCTTGCGCAGCAGGAGGGACAATTGACGGATGAAAAGCGGTGCTGCCATGATGGAGGGCCGATGAACAGTTCGTATCAGCTCATCCAGATCGGCAATGTTCTGCCTCACCGTGTTGACAACCTTCTTCTCGGATGCGGTTTGGTATGCGTTGAAGGTGGCGTTGCAACCAGCCTGCATTATGGTCTCCGTCTTAGAGTACTCCACGGATGCAGAAGGAAGACAACTGGGCCAAACACCCTTAAGAAGCGCCACAAATGACCCATCGTCTGGGCAAAGCCCTGCCACACATGAGTAGTACTGCTCAAACTCCTGCCGTGTAATGACACCATCTGGATTGGTCGTCGTGTTGAATGTGGCCTCAAACTCACTACGTACGTCTTGCTCGCTACAATCCCCGCACACAACGGCGGGGTGGCCAGAAGCTTGAAACGCATTAAGAATGTCTCCAATTTGCACTGCCCCTTTCTCATCTTGGCTGAATATGTACCACACCCGAATGATCCACGTCAACTTTACCGGCGAGAGATCGCGCCGCAGAGCGGCAACGAAATCCACCGGGTCCAACGTACCCCCGCCAGTTCTATCAAAGACGTACATTACCGCCTCCACATCGTCATCATCCAAGGGCACACCCTTGCTGGCCAGGGCTTCCACAAAGCTCACCCTCTCAAGTAGTTGTCCACCAGCATCCTCCGCTACCCCGAAGCTGCGGCTGAGCGCACGAATGCCATTCTTCCCAACGGGGCCGGTGCAAAGAAGCCGCCTTGTCTTTGCGACAACCGCAGAAAAGCGTGTGCTCTTTGCTTTCGAAACGTGAAATACCGCCATCAGTTATCTCGCTCCCCTTCTCCCCTATCCCTCTCCCTCTCCCTCTCTCTATATATATAGATGGATAGATTGATGTGTCTGCTTTAACGCCTTCAGATCTTGAATTTGGCCTGGCAACCAGAATTTACCAACGAGTGCTGCAACAGGAGACCTTCTTCTCTTTCCTTTCACCTTTTCCCCTCGCTCTCCTCCCCTGCGGTGCAACTGCAGCAGAAGCAGCAACAGCAACAATTGAAGAAACAGCTGCAACGACACACACACATATATATACAAATATATATATATATATATATACAGATGAAGAGAGAAGAAAAAGAAAGAGCGATTGCAGGATGCGACGGCACACAAGCACCCCAAAACGATGAGCACACGGTCCGCAATCGCACAAGCGGAATGCAAGGGAGGCAATCCCACCGCCTCGTTTATTCCACCCGCAGTGCCACGTCCCTCCCTTCTTTCTTCTCAAGACGCTCAATCGGTTTTTTTTTTTTTTTTTGTATCCCCATCCTGCGCAGGGCAGCGAAGAGAGAGAAAACCGCAGAAAAACACAGCACGTAGATGACTCAAATACGTACACTCTCACTCACCGTGCACCACTACATATGCAGGCAAAAACGACAACAACATAAAGGTTCGATACGATAACACGGTAACGATAACAGGCTAAAACAAAACAAATCCAAGGTCACTTCCTCCCCCTCCCACCCCCACCTCCTCTCACAGAAAAGAGGAATATACTCAGAAGATTTCCGGCATGTACTATATGATCGAGGTATTATTATTTTTTATTATTATTCAAAAATGAAGGGAAAAAATAAAATAAAAAGAAGGAGAAAAGAGTTGAAAAGAAGGGCATGAAGGCCGTGTCCCAGAAAATTATACACGCACGTCATGGCAAAATGCGCTGAGTCGATGTACTCGCTTCGTCTTTATTTATTTTTTTTTTTATTGTGCGTGTTTGTGTGTGCGCCAAATGGCAGTGGACGGGCCACGCAAAGAATTCTCACGGAATCTCGAGCGGCAGCAGCTGAACAACCTCCACATGGGGCCTGTCGTTCACTTGGATGGATAGCGTGATGGGAGCACGAGGGCGTGCGCGAGAAAGTACGTACGACACGTCCGCCACAGAACGTACCGTGACGTGGTTAACCTGAACAATCACGTCCCCCGGACTCACAGTGTGAGCTGCAGGGGATCCCATTGGGACAGATATCACCCGTACTCCCTGGACCTCCTTCTCATCATGCAGATATACTCCAAGAAGAAGCTCGTGAAGAGGGACAGGGTTCTTCAGCGCCATCATTGAGGGCATATGCTGAGAGCCTGCATGTTCATCCAGCCTGCTGCGAAGCTGCTGTTCGTGAAGTACGCTCAATATATCGCTGTTGCTGTCCATCACGATGCGTAGGAGACGTGCAAAGGGCGGTGTGGCCAGCAACAGATCCATACAAGCTGCTGGATTAGAGGAGTTAAGAGCTTCACGCACGTTCTTTGGGTCAAGGCCCCAGGCTCGATACATATTCATCACCTCATTTGGGCAATCAAGACGAGCGCTATGGAGCTCTCGAGCAACAGCTTCCTTGATTTCTTCGCGCCCAACTTTTCTATCGTTTAGTCTCCTGTCGCGTTCAATTGCGGCCGCCTCCATCACCCGCACCTGTTCCAGCGACGCCTCCAAATCAACCTCCAGACGGCGCACTCGTTTAGCGAGGGAGGTTACCACAGTGAGAAACTTCTCCTCCATTGTGCCACCCAGTTCCTCTGGATCATCCGGAATATCTGATATGACACCGTCCTTCATCGAAAGGCTTTCGTCAGTTGCTTGTCTGGCGGCAAGAATCACAACGTCACTTGTGAGCTTATTCAGCACCTCCTGCATGCTTTGTACCTTTGCCTCCAGTTCAATACACCGCAAGCACGCACCCTGCGGTTGCGTAACCTCGAGATGGCACTTGTACTCCTTATCGTACGATGACATTTGATTGCATTCGCTCTCAGGAATCGGGCTCGTAAGAGCATTAAACCGCCTTGACAACGCCGTCAAACCACCAAAACCATTTCTCTCTGATTCACTTGGGTAGCCTTCGTGTGGGTCCACAACGCACTCCCCATTCGTTCGATTGGCATTATTCGACGCCAGAGGCCGAGTCATTGACTCTGATGCAGGCTGCTCGGCCCTGGGGCTATCACCATCAACATTTGTGAGGGTACTAGACTGGGCGGCATCAGTGAGGGGTGTGCTCTCGCGCCCTCTTGCGCCCCACGACAAACTCTCCGTCATGGGGACAGGAGTTCGTCCATGTGAAGGAACATATGGTGGGCGGCCACCAGGCTGCAGAATGCCGCTCCCACAGGTTGCCGCACGGCTGCCAAGGCTCACGTTGCTAAGGGAGCGGAGCCTGTCCGGAGTCCGTGATGCGGAGCGACTCCGTTCGCTGCGCTGACGCTGGAGGCTCAAGTCGTTGTCAGCGGCACGCTGCTCATGGGCATACCTCTCCTTCATCATGACTCCAATGAGTTTGTGAAACTCAGCAGGGTGTATCACAGAGTCGGACATGGGAGCCAGACGAGAGAAATTCCCTTTTCTTCTTTACTCCACCACACTCGGGTAATGTGTTTGTGTATGCCCCTCTTCGTGTTTCTCCCGTCCCTCTCCTATCAATCTATTTATGATGGCTCCCTTTTATTTCGCCAATAACCCTTCATTTCCGCGAACAACAATAATACAAAAAAAAAAAAATAATAATAACGTTGAGAGAAAGAAAGGAGGAAAAGAGATGACAGTGGCGTTACGAGACGCCCGCTTTTTTGGTTTGGTTGGTTTCTCTCGGAGAAACACCCACAAACACACAGGCATTGTTTGGAAGAGAGGAGGACATGTTGAAGCGATTAGATTGCATGATAGGCTAAACAACAATCTTCAAACCTCAACTTTGAGCATTCTCATTTACATCTGCAGTTGACCCATCTGCCCCTTCTTGGGCTGCTTGTTTCGTTATCGCGAGTGTGGGGTCCAGATGCCACCACTCATCGATATTGCTCATCTTGAAAACTGCCGGACCACTGTGCTGCTTACTGAGTGACTGTGACGCCCACTCCTCCCTTGCTCTCGCATTTCGTTTTTCGTCCCTCATTCGTTCGTTCATGCACGACACCCGATGAAATGGAGAAATGTACGCACCATCCTTCAGAAGATCCGTCTTTGTCTTGTTTAAATCCACGTAGCTCCTCTTGCTCTCCTCCAAGTTCCCCATGGTTCCCATGGGATTCCATGTAAACGTGGAGGCACACCACCCACGTTGCAGCGCCTTCTTTTCTTCAGAATTTTCCTCAATGATGACCTTTGAAACAAACGATTGTTTCGGCACTGGGGTGCAACTGGAAGCATACGACGAGTGTCGCCCTCTTGCCCTTGACGCATTCAAAGTCCAGTGTGGAGAGCGGCACCCCGTTCGCAGATGCGTCGTGCCACGTATCATGGAAGGAAATGTCCCTTTCACCACCTCAACCCCCTCGTACCGTTGCAGCGAGTGCATGATAGGCCGCTCAGGAAAGGGATGTGCCTCGTCCAAGACGGACAGGTTCCAGCGGGGTCGCTCCGGCGAGCGAGGGACACGGCGAAAGCGCTGCACCTCGCGACGGCGGATATATCTCACATCATTTTTAGGCAGTGGCTTGAAGACAGCCTCGTCACGCGGGTACGAGGAGCCGACGAACGTGATACCCGGAAGCGGCACTGCCCTCGACATGACACTGCCACCTTGCTATGGCCGAAACACATATATATATATATATATATATAGTCAGAGAGAGAGAATGAGAAACATAATAATACACAAGGGAACGAGCGTTCGTGTGTGTGTGGGTTGGTGGTAAGTGCGGTATTTCGTCCACAGCAGCTCTTCCTCCACACCATCTTCGAGACTGCATGCATTTTGCAAAAGAAAAAAAAAAGGCAGATTCAACACCTTGAATAATTTCGTCGGTGAGAATACAGCACTCAATACCACAGACAGATGAGCTGAGATGATCATTACCTCAAAGAAGCTCTGCGGTGCCAGTCAAGAGAGTGGGAATTTGGCAACAAATCGCTGCAACCCTTTGGTTAGGCGATGGGTAGAAAGTTGAGTGTTTTTAGGCACAACCGCTTCCTCCGTCGCCTCTGCTCTCTCCAGAGAATTGGTGTCGTTGGCCAGCCCCTCCACGAAAATTACGTCGATGGAGAGATCCTTGCAGAATATCTCTTCATCCTTTGACTTGGCTGGACGCCCGTCCAACTGCCTGTTCTTCAGCGATAATTGTTCTTGTTGACCGCAAAGAGATGTATTGAGCCAAAAGTAAAACAACTCGGTATCCACAATCCGATTACGTTGGTAGAAGGCAAACCGCAGATCCCCTTCTAGAAGGGGCTCTTCGCCGGGGAAAAGAAATATAAAACCCTTCGCATCCTTCACAGGCCCACGTGAAAACACGCGCCGAGAGTCAATCTTTTCGCTGCCATTTTCCTCCACAATGAAGTACACATCCACTTGGGCGCATGGCTTTATCTCAGAGTCGATAGTAATCTGGTAGAGTCTCAATGCACGGGGCGGTAGAGGCTTCCCCCCGAATTCTCGCAAGATGCGGTCATAGTAGTGCACGTACCGGCATTGCGAAGGAATTGTGACGCCAAGGCCGTCGTAGGTCCGCGTCTCGGCAAAAAAATGTAGCGCCTCCTCAGCGTTAGAGAAACGTAATGGGTTGAGTGACAGCAGCAGGCATGAAACCATCACCCCCGTCCTTCCCTTCCCCGCCTTGCAGTGCACAACCACAACATTGCTTGTGTGCTCCTCTAAAAAACCGATAGCATCGCAGACAAAATCGGCAATAAGACTTATGGGACATGGCACGTTGTGATCCTTAAAGGGAAAACGCCGGCAATTTCCTTGAAATCGCTTCGGTGAGTCATACTCCAGCCGTTCGGAGCAGAGATTATAGACGCGGTAGTGTCCCCCATGTCTACTCTTGAGAAAGAGCTCTACCTCGTCAATTGGGTTTCGGTAGTACTTCTCTGTGCCCCACGCGGGAAACCCCATTGCGATGATTCGAGGAGTGATATACGTCAAGTCAAGATCAAAGCCATCTCGTTGGTAGCGGCGTTTCAACTGGCTGACCCTCGAGCGCATCGCTGCCAGCGCGGAGTTTTGGCTCACCAAGTGCAGATGGGAGTTGTTGTAGTTGTCGATTGTATTGGTCTCTCCAGTGGCAATCCCCGCTTCCCCCACCACGCGGAAAGTGATTTCATGACATTCAGGGCAGGTTTGCAGCAACGTGTCGCCGTCCTCCTCGTCCCTTTCAGTATCGGACTGAGCCAAAACATCATCCCCGATATCCTCTTCCTCCGGCGATTGCGACCGAGATGGACGTTGCTGCGGGAGATCCGCCACTATTTCCCGATCCCGCCTCGCACAAACTGCGCCAGTTGGGGGCTTTGAAGAGGTAAGAAGTAGACAGCCGTCGTGATCACTACTGGGACCACGTTTGGGAACAGCAAGAGCCACATCCTGCTTATCAACGTCTACAGTGGCGAGTGCAACGGGGTGAAAAGTCGATACATCCCCCCTACAGTTGTTGCCGCTCTTCGACGTCTCGCAGCAGCAAATGTATTTTGGGGACCGAAGGCACACACCAGTGCATGGACTGGTTTCACAGAAGGGGCAGATAGTAGTCGACGAGGCATCCCAGTCTGTGTCCACGTCTGCGTGCGAGACCATGGGGCTTATTTGGCGCTAGTGTCTGCTGCAGCGGCAGCGGCGACACCCTCTACCTTGTTTCATCCAACAAATAAGAAAGCACAGGGGAGAATAAAGAAAAAAAAAAGAGAGAGATGAAGGTAACACACAAACACTCACATACACACGCATATATACATGCACAAGCACACCGACCGACCCCAACCAATCTCCAGTGCTTGAGTGGGCTGCGTGATCATTCCCGTGAAAAGATGTTCCGGCCTGCATTCCGCAATGCAAACAGTGACTTGATGGAAAGCTCACGCGTGCGCGCTCCCACAACACGCTCGACGCATTTCCCCTGCATGAAGAGGAGTATCGTCGGGTAGGTCAGAACACCGTATTGCTCCACCATCTTTGGTGCATGTGGCCCAGGCACCAGAGCCAGCTTTATCTCGCTTGGGTTGCCCATGTTCAACGCATTGATGGACGAAATGAAGCTGCGTGTGAGCGGGTCCTCTGTGATCTGCGCGCTGGGGCCTCTGTCCTTGGCGCCATGGAAGTTACCAGTGTGGAGTATCGCAAGAACAGCACGAGCCTTGTGATACTCTAGAAAATCCCCAAAAACCCTTTCATTTGGTAGCTCGGCAATTTCGTAGCCGCTGGCGGGTGGTCTTGAGATCTTGCTGATTTTAGTAATGAACAGAAGCCTGCCAGTTGCGCGCAGCATGGGTACTTTTCTTTGTTGTTAGGCTTTGAAGAATGTGTCTCCGCCGGCAACACACCCACGCCTCAGAGCAGGATGCATCCGAGAAGCAAAAGAGCAAAAAACAAAAAAAGACCAAAGCCCCCCCCCAAAAAAAAAAAAAAGAATGATCATACGCACAACAACAGCAACAAAAAGAAAGAAGACACAACCAAATGGGTATAAACATAAAATGTGTGTGTGTGTGTGTCAAGACGTAATTTTTGAGTCTGTGGCAAGGAGGCGCCGCGGGAATACAAACAAAAATGTGGGGAAGTGTGAGTATTTCATTCATTTCACCGAAGCAAACGGAGCCTCGTTAGTCGTTTTATGTCTTCCATCCGGCATTCTTCTGGTACTCTGCACGCAGTCGTTTCTCCTCTTCTGGCGAGGGGTGTGGGAACATGAACATGACCGACACTAAGACGACGGGAATCAGCACAAGCTGAATCTTGAGCAACTTCTTCAACTCCCCCTTCGCCTTTGCCTTGAAGCTCTTCTCCTCCACCGAGGTTGTGTGACTCTCAAACGCCTTCTGAAAGGCAAAACAAGAGCTGCGCAACATGCCGCCACCACCACAAGATATGGATAGACACTCGCTATGCTAAGAGATATATAACAAAGGTCTCTTTCTCACATACCACAAACACACACAGAGAGAGAGAGAGAGGAGGGGGGAATGAAAAAAAAAAAAAAAAGGGCAGACAACTGAGCTTGATTCGTTTGTACTCTTTACGCTCGACACACAAGAGGGGATCGACGAAGAGGAAGCACTGCGGCAAACAATGGCTGCCCAGAACAGGAGTAGTATCCACCTTCCACTACCCTCAATAGCGAATGAAAGAGGGAAAACCTTACGTCCAGATGCTTTGATTCTTCAGTTGCATCCATCCATGAACAAAGTCAAACGCAGTGAGTCTTCCAGTGGAAATTTCTCGCTCTACTATTTAGCATTGACGACAGAAAAGCGCTGCAAATGCCTTTAGACCGCCTCCCGCGCAAGGCAAAAGGGGAGGTGTTGGGCGTTGTTGTTTCCCCCACCCACCCCCTCTTCGGAAACTCCCACTTTGCGATGACTTTGTATCGTAATAACAAATCGATTTCATTCTTTTTTTTTTTTGAAGAAAAAAAAAAGGAGGGGAGGAGGTTTGGTGTACTGCACATTAGTTGAACGTAGAATATCGGTCAGGCGGCACCATTCTTTCCGCAAACTCTCAACTATAATAATAATAATAATAATAAAGGAAGAGAAAAGCAGTTGTTCCGTGTTATAACACGAGGCGCCAGGCGGTGCGTGGGTTTTTCATCGCTCTTCTTTGTTGTATTCCACGAGCGGAAACCCAGAAAAAAAAAAAAAAAGAGGGGAGGAGAAATATGACGTGCATTTTTGACCCATATTCGTGTTGGCTTCATGCACAACGTTCAACACGCGAAGGATGCAGAACACAAGCGTCAAAAGAGAGAGACGAGACGAGACGAGACGGGACGTGAAAGCGAAGAACGAACAACAAACAAACAAGAACGGCGCAATACAAACAAACAAACAAAAAAAAGGGGGTGGGTGGGGGCCTCTCCACATGTATATAAATAAATGTCTGAATATATACGCCGACGGGAATGCTCACAGAGGCTGAATGCAGCAGCGTGCATCAAACGACAGATATTTATTTCTCATTTGGGCATATTTTCTGCAGCCAATTTCAGTTTCCCCAACGAGATCATGTGTGCGACAACGTTGGGGATATTCACCACATCCACACGATTGACAACTGCTCATTTAGAAGGCTTCGCTCGGCTGAGTACAATGGGTCTAAAAACACGGTACAAACATGAGCCTCTCTCGAGTCGTCGCCTATTGTACGGCACCTTGTCGCCAAAAAGTAGTCTTCCAAAGGTGCGAAGGGACACAATGTTTCTGATATTGTCATAGAGTCTCACAAACGATTTATAATCGAACCTTAACAATCCCCTCAAAAAGCATACCACACACATGAATGCAAGCTCGACGTAAATGCAGGATACAATGACCGGCGTCACGAGCATCTTCACCCACCAGCTTAGTATGTAGGCAAATGAGCGCAGCAGTAGGTTACCATCCATGGGAATCTGAACTTCCGGAGTGAGCAGCGAGTCCCCTTTCTCTGGTGTTGTGTATCCGTGTGCCACCAGCGCCTCAATCATGTCGTTATAGCCACGGGAGAAGAGATTACAGTAGGAAAGGTTTTCTGGCGGTCGCAGGCCCCACCAAGCGGGAATAAAGACAGTAGGATGAACGACTGCGGAGCTGAAATAGAAGGGGCTGACTGTAATCGTCTTTGGTTCACCCATGCGTGGCGTAATAGTCGACAGCCCGCCATCGCACACCCACTCACCGGTCTCGCGCAGACGAAACGGCACACCCACTAACGGAGCCAAGCAGCATGACGCCAGCAAGGCTTCGACAATGTCATCGTATGAGAGAAATTGACTCACAATCCTCTCGCTCATGTTTGGAAGCGTTGTAATAAAAATCTCAAGAGAACCATCGTTCAGCATTCTGTGCAAATGTGATTTCGTCTCAAGATTCTCCATGTGGCTACCGAAATATTTTATAGCTTCACGGAGATACGCCCCCATAGTACACAGATGCCACCAGGAAGAGCGGTAGTGTTCCCCACACTTCAAAGCATAATCCCTGCACTCCTTGAACCGATAACTCCCCGAGGCTAGGCACACTGCAACCAAACTACCAGCACTACTACCACAAAACCGGACACGTCTTCCCTCTGCTGCCATCCTCTCAAGAACACCGCTATCTACAACAGCCTGAGCCGCACCAAAATGGTACATCTGAAACCAGCCGCCAGCAGAGAAGCTAAACGTAAGGTCAAACACAGCCACCTCATTTGTCCCTCCGAAGCTACCAGTAACACAATGCCCACCGACCTTTCCACTCATATTAGTAGTAACAACAACAACAAAAAAAAGTAACTCTACAATAAATCAGAAAAAAAAAGAACAATAACATAAAAGAAATAATGGCAGAGGCAGCTCACATCGCCGGGAGGAGAGCACGCAGTACAACGGCAAGCAGAGACCCCAAGCGTCACGAGAAGACAGAACATGAAATCAAAGGGAAAACAAAAACAAATGCGCAGATGGAAACATTCCCCAATTAGTCGGCGATTGCAGGGACACCCAGCAGTGGGGGAGAGAAAAGCCATTGCGTGCGACTACTTCTTGGCCTTCCTCGATGTGGCAGCAGCGGTGGCGGCACCACCCTTCGCCCTGCGCTCCGCGGCGCGAGCAGCGCGTTCCTTGCGTAGGCGCTCTTCGCGGCGGATGCGGTCCTTCTTCAGCGGACCAAACCACTGGCTCTTCTCCTTCTTCGTCTGGAACCGACCGTGGCCAATCTTGGAGCTCGTGTCGATGAACTTCAGTGTGATCGCCTCCGTGAGCTTGCGTGACGTCTGTGGGGCCATCGGACGGCGCAGCGTGATGACGCGGCGGCGGGGTCCTGCGACGGAGCCCTTCAGCATAATGTAGTCGTTGCGCACCGTGCCGTAGCCAACAAAGCCGCCCATCGGGGTGATCGTCTTGGCTGTGAGGTCATATGTGGTTGTGGCCTGGTTCGGCTCCATCGAGACGGCGTGACCAATCTGGTAGATCTTCTTGTTGAGGTGCGTGCGGTGGTGGTAGCCGCTCTGGCCAGCGCGGGCAACGGTGTACATCACACGAGACGGGTGCCACGCACCGATGCACGCCACCTTGCGCAGACCGCGATGGGTCTTGCGCGGCAGACAGGCAACACCCCAGCGCTTCACGACGCCAGTGAAACCATGGCCCTTTGTCACGGCGCACACATCGCACGCCTCAGACTGCTGAAACACGGAGTCGATGCGAACCTCCTTCTCCAGAAGCGACTTGGCAAGCTCAATCTTCTCAGCAATGGTGCCGCCGTTGATCTGGATCTCGCTCACATGCGCCTTCTTCACACCAACACGGTTGTTGCGCAGCTTGCGCAACTGCGTGTGGGCCACAACACGGATGGTGTCAGCCTTCTTGGCAAAAGCCTTCAGCGTGCGGGCCTCAGCGATGCGGCCCTCACTCGTGCGGGCAAACTGCTTGCGCTTCGTAAAGGCCAGCTGCGCCGACTGCTTCCAGTTCTTGTAGAAGCGGCGGCGAAACTCCACGCTCGTGTGGTGTGCCCACACGGTCCCAATCGTCTTGTGACCCACAGGCGTCTGGCGGTATCCAACGATCCCAACCACCACCATTGGCGGCGCTTCCAGGATTGTCACCGGCTCAACAACCTCCTTCTTGTTCACCTTGGAGCCTGGACGGTCAACATCGCGTACAATGTGTGTCATACCAGCCTTGTAAACCATGAAACTCGTGAGGTGTGGCTTCTGTGACGGGTCATCCTTCGGGAAGGAGCGGGCACGGCCACGGATCTGCCGGCTGCGCTTGCGGGGCAAGAAGCCGAGATGGCCGTGACGAGGGTGTTCAAACTTGCAGTGAGACATGTGCGCGTGCGCTTTAGGGAGTATTTCTACAAAAATGGAAAACAAGAAGAGAAAGGGCCACGGCAACAGTAATGGCAGAGGCAGCTCACATCGCCGGGAGGAGAGCACGCAGTACAACGGCAAGCAGAGACCCCAAGCGTCACGAGAAGACAGAACATGAAATCAAAGGGAAAACAAAAACAAATGCGCAGATGGAAACATTCCCCAATTAGTCGGCGATTGCAGGGACACCCAGCAGTGGGGGAGAGAAAAGCCATTGCGTGCGACTACTTCTTGGCCTTCCTCGATGTGGCAGCAGCGGTGGCGGCACCGGCACTACTTTGTGGTTGTTGCTGACGCACCAATGGGAAAGTCAACCTTTTTCGCTATGGCTGTCTTCGTCATGAAAGGCCCCTTGATTTTTGTCTCCTTAAACAAACAATGCCGCTGGAGAACGGGATCCCACAACACCTTCTGGACCTTACGTCCAGTGGCGTCTAGTCGTTCGGCCTCTGTCTTCAGATATCCCTCAATATGTCCTGTGTTCGCCTCACTGCGCAAGGCTACCATGTTATTTTTGATTTTCCGTGGAACAACCTTGGGGATAAATCCCACCATACGCTTCTTAAGGCGCGTCTTGTACTGACCACGTAGCCATAAGGTGGAAGCATGAAACATTTTCTTCCGTCTAGTATATATGTATATATGTATATATATATTTTTCCGTTATCTGTTGGGGGAGAGGTTGGGAGGGTGTTTCTTTCTTTCTCCCACACCTCCCACGGCCTTTGCGCCACAACGGGGGAGGTATCTTTGGTTGTGTATACTGCAGGAAGCCTCCCACGTATCTTAGTTCTCATTCCCAGTGAGTAAGAGAGAAGCAGCAACGACAGGAACGATAACTGTAGCAGTCACACCAGCAATATTAGTAAAATGTTTCGTTGTTTCTGCGAGTCAGGGGAAAGCAGAAAAAAAAAAAAAGAGAGGAGAGTGTAGTCCCAAATGACAGCACTGCTTTTCGTAAGGACGGTGGTGAAAGCAACTGCAGTTCCAGTGAAGCGAATGAAGTAAGAAGGACACCTAGACAAATTTTCAAAAAAAAAAAAATTTTTTTGTCTCTTCTAGGTTTAAAAAGCCCCTCAAAGAAAATAATTTTGTTTTGCCCACACTAGTTTGTATTGCGTTGTATTTAATAACAGTATTGTAGGCGACAATATCATATACCTGATCCATCATTATGAAACAACATGTCTACACCACGCAGTTGTTTGTTTGACTTCTGACGAATTACCGATCTGGGAGGTAAATCCTGAACAACCCAGCAGTTTCCGCCAATCGTGCTGTCCTTCCCAACGGTCACCCTACCGAGCACCACCGCATTGGCGTAGATGGTTACCCCGTCTTCAATAATCGGATGGCGTGGAAGGTTCCGAATCTTTTCGCCCGTGACCGAGTTGACCGGAAAACTCCTCGCGCCAAGTGTAACGCCTTGGTAGATGGACACATAGTTTCCAATAATGGCTGTTGCCCCAATCACTATCCCCGTGCCATGATCAATATAGAAGTGATGTCCAATAGATGCACACGGATGAATGTCAATGCCAGTGACCGAATGTGCCATCTCTGTAAGAAGACGCGTAAAGTTGTTTGGGGCTCCCAGTTGATACAGTGCATGCGCTGTACGTTGGTACAGCATACAAAAAAGGCCAGGGTAGCAGAGAATCACCTCCGAATGCGAAGTGGCAGCCACGTCGTTCTCAAATATCATACTGGCATCTGTTCGAAGCAGCCAGCGAAGGTGTGGTAATTTTTCAGTAAGAAACTTCTCCGTTATCTCCCGCGCCTTGCGTTCAAACGCAGGGTGATGAGCTTTGCTGTCGACACGGTTAGTGGAATCATCTGGAATTTCGCGCTGCCCACCCCTCCCCCCCTCTTCCTTCCCCGACGACTTGCTGTATCCCAGAGAAGCCTCAAAACGTTTTGCGCTGCTTTGCAGCAAGAATGCAGAACACATCTGTGAGTCCATAATGTCGGCCATGTGCGCAAGGGTGCGCTGAAGAACCGCGCTGCCGTCAAGGTCAGGAGCGCAGTGCCTTGGCGAGCTAATGTATTCGGGAAAAACGACGCATGCCATGCAGTCCATGATCTCGGATAGCCTCGAGCGACTAACCCTGCACGGGGAGGTCAACATCTCGGTGTTACAGCCAAGAGACGTGATGGCGCTGCGAATGACTTCAAGCCGCCTCATCTCGACACAACCCGAAGTCTTCTTCAAGTGCAGCAGACAACGAAAAGAGAAAAAAAAATAATAATAAATCCCACATGAAAGAAAGAAGAGAAAAGTGGAAATACAGCCATTTTTTTTTTGTTTGTTTGAGGTTTCGTAAATGCGCAACTGAATTGGCAGGAAGGCTGCCGTTGCCACGCAGACAGATATTGTGGTGAAGGTGCGTATATATTCTCTATTTTGTTTTTGTTTCTTTGGTTACATTCCTCTCGTCATTTTACTGCTGAAGTTGGCTGTAGACAGCGAGTGGAAACTTTTTCAGCTTTAGTTCAATGACGCCATCTTCGAGGTACGTCACCTCATTGCGTTTCGCTCGCCCAGCAACAGCGGGTTTGTCCTCGACAAGAAACACGGGATCCTTAAAGACAAGCTTCACTTTCCCCGTCTTTCCGAAAGCGGAGTCTATGACTCCCTCCTTCATGCCCGAGACGTCGTCGTCGTCGTCGTCGTCGTCGGCAGCAGCAGCAGCAACAGCTTGTTCCCGTTCTTCGTCTTCCTCCTGTTGCTGTCCTGACGTTGGACGAAAACAAACCCGAAGACCAATGAATTTTTGAACCTCTGCGTGCAGTGCATCCTTGTCCTTCGTCGTCGTCTTCTTCTGTGTGTGATCGCTATTGTGAGTATTGTTATTTTTGTTCTTCTTGTTGTCGCCGTTGACGTTGGTGTATGGGACTTCGGCTGACACCACACCACTGGCGATGCACGTCTTTTCATTCACTACTCTTTCCACAACTAATCTTCGAGTTTTAAAGCGAACAATCGGGAGTGATCGCCACAAGGGGGGCGTAGAACTGCCAGTTGCGTCATCGCGAAGAAGTGCACGCACAACCCCCGCAATCGCAATGCGACACATATTTTCCCGCTCAACGTCAAGTCGTGTAGCGATCAGTGGCGTGCCGACAGCCGCCAGGATGGGTCGATCCAAGAGAATTATGGCGTAGTACGTCCGTACACCACGCCTCACGGCTACAGGGTGTCCAAGCTGTTTCTGGCTCCCCGTCATTGCTTGGTCAAACACCAAACAAGAATCGTCGCCGAGTTCCTCGATGTATTGGCTCTCCTGCTTCAGGTTAAACACATCGTATTTCATGTCGCCGTCGTCCTTCTCTTCTTCCCTCCTCTTTTCATCTCTCTTCGTCTTTGCGGTGAGCCGGCTAAAATACCGCATCGTCCCCATCACTGTGGAGTGGCCAATAGTCACGTGAAATTTCGTGTGTGCGTCACACGGTAGATGATGAAATCGCACGCGGTTTACCTCTGCAATCATCACAGACGTGCCTTCAAATACGGACGCCGCATCAGACGACACTGCTCCTCGTTGCGTCTGCACGCTGCAGAGCAGGCCACGCTCCATCGCTTCTGCATCAAACTGCGTGACGCACAAACCTACACGGTCCCCACGCCTGGCACGCTGCACCGGCTTGCGAAACACCTGGAGACCCTTCACCTTACGCGTCATGTGCGATTCTGGTATGAGAATACTGTCCCCCACACTCACTTGGCCGCGAAGAACAGTGCCGGTAAAGACGCTGCCTTGTCCTTTGAGAGCAAAGCAGTGGTCTACCATCATCACAAACTCCTCGGATAGTAATGGCTCCTCCAACTGCCTCTTTAGCTTCGCTGCATCAACGAGAGCCAAGACAGCAGATATCACTTCATTCACATTGACAGGCATTGGTGCTTCTTCGCCCGCGTCTCCGCGGGGAGCGGCAGCGACCTCCACCATCGGTACGGAGGGCCAGCGCGTGTGCTCAAACGTCTTTCGAAGACGATTCCGAAGCTTTTCAATAGTTGCGCATCTCTCCTCTACATCCCTACCCTGTACTGCATCAATCTTATTGATCACCACCACCAGTGGTTTGCATAGAACCTCACCAATCACCAGACACTCCGCAGTCTGCGTTTGTATTCCCTTGCATGCGTCGATGACAAGAATCATGATGTCAATGATCTGTGCCCCCCCCAAGATGGTGCGGATAAGGGACGCGTGACCTGGACAGTCCACAAACGTACATTGAACTTCCTCAATTCCTACCGCACGCAACGGCGGCGCGGCAACAGCCGTCGAGACACGACAAGCACTGAAGCCAAGATCAAGGGTAATGCCGCGACGTTGGCTCTCGGGGCTCTTGTCAAACGCAGCCGTAGAGGCGATGGACGAAAGTGCCCGGGCAAGTGAGGTCTTGCCGCTGTCCACGTGCCCAAGGATACCAATGTTAATATTGGCAACTCCCACATCCTTCCCCGTCATATTTGTCACTCAGAATTAGAGACAGGCTTCAACCCCGCGATTATTAGCAGTCCTCCCAACGGTAAGGAGGGGACACGAACCATCCACGCGATGTCTCCACATGATGTCCATTCAGATGTTTGATATGAAATTCATAAGAAGAAACAAGAGTATTGTTAGTGATATATTCGCAGCATGAAGAAAAGCACAAGAAAACACGCGGCATATGCATCGTTAGTGAAGAACAAGAAGAATGGAAGGAAGAACAGGTAAAGTGGAGGGGAGGAGAGAGAGATTATTTGTCTTATCCGCCGTGAAGAGTTGAAATTAACTCGACAACATCACCATCACAAAGCGTGTAGTCCAATCCACCCAAAACCTCTGCGTCGCATGCATTCACAAGGACGAGAATCCCTGGGCGTAGCGTTTCCCCCGTCTGGTCAACAAGGAGATCGGGACGCTCCTTCACGTAGTTTGCCTTGAGAAGCTGCACCAAACCGTTGACTGTCATTCCATGCGGTACACTTCCCTCCAGTTGGAGCACAGTCTCCTTGTCGAAAAGCAACTCGCAGCCACCGGCGAACTGAACTGTAATGCGCTGATGGAAAGACATAGGGTATCTCTATCTATCTCTCGTGCAAGAGTGGCTAAACACCTGCAAAATGCCTACCCTCTGGTGCAACTCCAAGACTGACACGCTGACGCAGACCGCAAAGCGAAGCAAAGAGAAGCAGTACCAATGAGGAGTGGGGAGGGGGAAAACAAAAAAAGAGATAGAGAGATTGACAGAGTGTGTGCGTAAGTGTGTAGGCATACGACGTATGTACATACGCGCGCGTGTGCGTGTGTGCGAAAGAGAAACCCGTTAAAGTTGTCTTCTGAAAAACAGCAGTAACAACAGCAAAAGAGAACCAAAAAAAAAAAAAACATCATCATAGAAACGAATGAAGGGGATGCGAAGACCAAACAAGAACCACAACATGGATCATCCACGCAAGCACACAAACATTCACATGCGTGTGTATAAAAGTGGAGCGAATCATGTGAAAACTACAAGAACAACAATAATACTAAATCTTAAAAGAAGAAAAGAAAAAGAAGATGCATAATTATGTAAGGCGATGCATTTTAGTGGGAAATGCCCCCGCCCCCGCCCCCGCCCCCCCACAAACAAACAAACAACAACAAAAAAAAAAAAAACGAAACAAAGAAGAGGCAGAACACTTGCCAACAGGAATATAACACTTCGAGAGAAGAAGAACAACAACAGCAGCAGCAGCAGCGCACTTCTCTCTTATTCATCGTTTCCCTCACATCGATACTCAATAAATGGATAAGTCTGCATCACATTAGACGCGTAGACGGCGATTACGACATTATACGAAATGAATGCGTTTCATTTGGTAACGCAAGAAAACAGATTACAATAAAAAAAAAATCTTTTCTTTTCTTTTTTCTTTTTTTTACTTCTCCTCTTCCTCTTCACATTTAGCGAAGAGTGATGCATCATGAAGCGCCTCGCCACCCCGTCCAGCCACCCATCAGTTCCCGCAGGTCGTCACTACAACGCCCTCTGCAAACATCTGATTGATTGATTGATTGTTTGTTTTTTTTTCTCCATCTTCTCTTCATTTTTCGTTAGTTTTTTTTTATTTTTATTTTTTTTTTGCTGCTGTTGTTGTTCTTCTTCTTCTGCTTTGTTTCGTTTGCGCTTCAGCTCGTGTGACTTTTACGCTGCCGCGCCCCGCCCCATGGGATTTGATTGTGTTTGTCCCCTCTTACAGTTTACTCAGATTGTTATTTCTCTCTTTACACCAGTGAACCTACTTATTTCATCCATCCATCCATTCACACACACACACTCTCTCCTTCTCTTTTCCAGCATCCTGCATTAGTCTTCCCTCACAACTCCGGCTCCATCACTTGTGTTGCCGTACATTATGTTGCCCGAGGAAATCGGCGCTGGTAGATGTGATGCGCACTCTGCCACGGGGGCAGAGGACTCGCTCGATGCATCCTTCCCAAGTCCTCTTTGCAGAAATTCCTCCGTGGTGCCGACGAGGGTTTCAAACTGGCCACGACTGAATTTCACGGCCTTGACGACGGGTGTGCTGGCCACAACGTCTGCCGCTGCTTCGTGTTGGTAGAAAAACTCCAAGTCACCGACGCAGTCACCAACGTGGAAGGTGGCGACATATTCCTCCTCACCCGCCTCACTTCGCCCAATGACATCGGCTGCACCATCCACGATGATGTACATACAATCACAACGCTCGCCATGTTGCATGAGTTTCTCGCCCTGAGTGTAGTTATTCTCCTTTAGAGCTTCAGCCACTTTTGAACGCTCATGCGCTGTCAAATGCTGAAGAACGGGAACTTTCTCAAGGAGAGAAACGTACCGTAGACGCTTTTCCTCTGCTGCCCGAGAAACAATCATCTTGTACGTCTTCCCTTCCAATGTAGCGCAGACAAGAGGGACGGCCGCCTCCACACTTACCGTGTTCAGGGCTTCATACATGAGTCCAATATCACCAAAGACTGCTCCCTTTTCCAAAACTGTGGTTTGGGCATGCACGTCTTCCTCGTAAACTGCCATATTGGCCTTGCCCTTCAGAATCACATAAAACATGTCACAGGTCTCTCCCTTTGCGAGGATTTTGGCTCCCTGTGGAAAGCTCTCCGTTTCCATCACCATGACCAGTTTGTTCAGTTCATCCTCATCCAGGAAGGAGAAGAGAAAATGTGGTTTCAAAACCTTCCGGATGAATGCCACGTTTTCCGGCGATTTTGGTGAAGACATAAACTCCGTAGACATCATCTCCACTGCGTCAATGCTCAGAGCAGATACTCCCAGTCGACAACTATGTTTAGCCATGAGGCCTCGTCGCCTCTCGTCCTCGCCGTCTTCAAGGAAATGATCGGTGCTGGTTTCATAGCTTTTATGGCCGTCCTCAGTGTCATTACCATCCCCATCCTTTAAAAAGAGAGCGTGGGAGGATTCGGAAACGCTCATAACAGGCCTTACTGTCACAGTGTAATCAACATCTCCAAAACTGAAGCCCTGGATTTGACGTTGCATATCATCTGTTTCGTTTGCACAAATGTACTTGTCGCGATTGTGGCTTCCGCTGCTGCTTCCTTCCTTCGCTTGCGGTACTTCATCATAGACTTTCGCATTGACATATTGCTTCTCATCCTGCTCCCCCACATTATCTACATTGCAATATGTATTTTCGGGCGGGCGTACATACGCGTTGGAGAACAGCGGCGATAGTTCCCCTTCGCTTTCGTTATGTTCAGAGACCAGAAGAGATATAGACAGAGGCGCCACCGCTTCTTCGTCCAACTTTTGTATAGCCTTGGTTATCTCCTCTGAAAAGTCGTAGTCTATTGCCGTTCCGTTCGTCGTGGTTCCTCTGGTGAGACGTGATGCACGCTGCCCCTTCTTTGCCCCTAGTGGTAGCCCCCCTTTTCCTCCAGTTGCATCATTGCCGCAGTTCTCTATCTTTTTATACTCATTGATAGAGACGATGACATTCTCGAAAATCTTCTTTTTCATTTCCTTGTCAACATGTGAAGACATGACCCATTCGCAAACATTCTTGTCAAAGAGAGACATTTCCACGTCTTTGTGTAACACTTCGTTGTGTGTCCTCCTCTTGCTAAACAACAACAACAGCAAGAAAAACCCCCAGAGAGACACATGCACATAGACAATCGAGAAAGGACAAAAAAGAAACGATGATGGCTGTGACGGCAAACGAGTCTGAGGGATTCCAGAGGGAGGCGACTAATCCATTCTTTCTTTTTTTTTTTGCTCCCCACCCCACCCCCATGCACTCTTCAAAAAGGGAGAAGACCAAAAAGAAGGAGGTCAGGGAGAATAAAGTGAGGAAAGAGATTTGTAGGAGGGGGGGGGGGGGAAAAAAAACAAGGACAACCTTCCTTTTGGTTGTTGCCCCGCAGAAACAAAAGCAAATGACATATATATATATATATATATATGTATGTGTACACTCCTGGTCCATCACATATCATCAGTAGTCCCTCCCCCTCTGGAGTCTTCTCCGGCCTTGCCTTTTCGCGGTTTCACATTAACGTCATGGATGTACACACACACACACATATGCGAGAACAGCAAGAGCGCGACAAATACATGTGCCTCGTTTCCATTCCTCTTTCGTGCTCATCTTTGCCAGATCCAAAGGGAGCAATATTTCAGATGGCACCTTCCACAGCGTGTAACATGCATGTTGAGAAAATAAACACACGGCAATAGCAACGAGGGAGAGAGTCTCCCTCCCCACCCTGCCGTTGATTTCTAGGACGATGTACTTCGGTGCATACCAGCACGAAGTTTACGCCCAGCTACTGAGGCTACTCCAACGGCATTACCGGTTGCTACCGCGCCATCTGCGGTATTACCGAGAGGGTGTCTCCAGGCGACTCCAGGAGGAGAAGGATGCGGTCCCACATATCGCCTTCCCATGCCACACACTAATGTGCGTGGGGGATACATTGGAGGTGTGCGTGCTAGGAGTTGAACAGCCTGATCAAATGGGAGAAAGTTCAACACTCCACGAACTGTGATGGGTGGAAGTCCACGTCCATCCTTGATTGTCATCACGTCTGGGATGATCTCCTGCTTTAAGGCAGACATCACCACATAGAGTGGGTCGATGACAGTGTCCCGTGAAAGCGCTTTTTGACCACCGCTTGCAAAGGCCAACTTGAAGAGCCGCTCCGCCAGTTCGATTTGAAGTTGTCGCTGCAAAGCTGTCAGTAACCCCCTTGTGGAGTGATAAGACGTGTCTGGCAGGCGGCTCACCGGGTTGCAGCCCCCCAAGTCAAGTAACGCCACCAGTAGAGCCTTTCCAACATCAGCGAAAACAGCCTGTGTGTATTTGGGACAGAGCGATCCTTGAAGCACCTCTGGCTCCTCCACTGGGTAGGCTGAGAGACCTGGAACTGCATTGAGATTGTTTCCAGTCACATAGGAGGCTTCGATTGTGTAACTGTGGATGAAACCCGTCTCCTGGTAAAGCATCACACGACTAGAGTTGTCGCGACCCTCACCTGTTTTCCCCGTAGAGAACATGTTTGCCTCCGAGAAATTGGATGATTGAAACTCAAAATAGGGTGTGTTTAAAGCCACCAGCTTGCTGTACAAGAGATTCTGCAACAAACTTGGGGCATCCATCGAGTTTCCATAGAAAAACACTCCACGCTTATTCGCATGGGCATGCATGTCAATGAAAATGGCAAGCCGTCCCTTTTCCGAGGAGATTGAGCTGAGCATGTTTCGTATAGCGTATGGTGCAGGGTGGCGCCGCTTGCAGGGGTTTCTATAGACACGATTGAGATTGACTCCATCCGTGTCGACGCGACTGTGACCTCGGGAAACGCCGTCGGGGTTGATCATCGGGACAAGCAGAAAAACAAAGTTTGAGCGTAATGCGATCGCACGTGGATCTACAGCATTTAGCAAAAACTCAATGCAACCGTGCATCATGTGGCTTGACGGGGTCTCACCGGGATGTACACGGGCAGAAAGAACAACAAATTGCTTCCCAATAAACTCATGAGGACGGAGCGTTCTCCCTTCTGCAGAGGATTCCGGGACATCACCCCCATTGAATAACGGACACCGCTCAAGGCAGATACCTGATTTGTCTGTAATGGTGAGGAGGTCAACATTTCTCCCATCTAAAGATTTGCAGAGAATCTCATGGTGAAAATACATAGCTGAGGGTTGCATCTTGCCTCCGCAATTAGATGTTGGCCCAGTGCCACCGACCCCGCCCACAGATTCTCCTCCCGCTACAACCTGCTGCTTCCACATCCGAATATTCTGCTGCAAAGTGGTGTACGAGTATGGGTGGTTGCTGGCGATGTAGGTTGCCGGACATTCCGGGTGTCCAAGAGGGTATGGCGCAGTGAGGGGAGTCCATGTCTCCAGCTGCACTTCAAATGTCAAATTCATGGCAATATTGTTCTCTTTTTTCTTTTTGCCGATGGAGGTGCCATTGCTGCATGGAAGCTCCGTGGCTTCACACATCCCCTCCAAGTTGCCGCCATTATTTATATTCACATCTTCGCCTTCGCCATATCCTGCAGTCTCCATGTTGTGGGGTTCCTTCAGCCACGGCTTGACGACAAATGCAGGATACCCAGGCGTCAAGGGCATCGCATCCACCGCCACCACAGTTGCGCGGCCAGAGATCCTTGTGTACTGCGGTTTCCCCGGACACACCGCCATTACAGGCATCCACCCGTATGTAAACATCTTGCTGTGCATCATACCCACAAAAATGAAGGTAATCACACAACCTTTATTTCCCCCACGAATAGCAAAATGAAACCACTGCCGATTGTTTGTCTGCTGAGGAGAGTTACCACAATCAGGGGATGTATACATGTTGTAGCGGTATGCACAAATACGCTCAACCTGAATCAAGTTCCCCCCGTCAAATCGTGAGGAGAAACTAAGACCATCCTCAGGGAACTCAAATTCACGTTGGTTGTCCGGGGGCGGCGTGTACACCCACTCCGACAGATGATTCTCTACCGTGGTGGAGGAAAGAAAAGTGGGAGTACCACAAGGTACATCTTTCAACTTGTCATCAGAAGCAGAGCTCCGCATCTTACCGCCATTGCCATTCATCCGCAGCAATCACGCAAGTCGCCCTTCTCTGCCCCACACCACACACTTCTTTTTTTTTAATCTGTTTTTCTTTTGTTAAACCTGTTGTTTCGCCTGGGCACCACCTTCTTCTCTACGTCCCTGTAACACTCTTTCAGTCCCTTCTTTTTCTTCCCCCTTTGTTTGTGTTTGTGTGTATATTTCTTCCTCCCGCTTCCCTTTTTCCGTATCGCCCTCCCCTCCCACCCCCCCCCCCCCCAGAGACGGCTGAACGGTATAAAAAAAAAAAAGAGGCAACAGGTGGAATGAAGGAGGGAAACACACACAAAAGAAAAAGAAAGCAAAACAAAACAAACAGCAGAATCAACTCTCATCCGCGTGTGTGTGTGTGTGTGTGTGTGTGCGTGTGGGTGGGTGGGTGGCACCTGCAGCAAGGCAAGAAAAGAGGAAATCAAACAGAAAAAGGACAATGCGCACTGCCCCTCTTCTTGCTTAACAGTGTAAATGCCATAGTCCTTTTCCCGCCCTCTTCAGTGTTTCCTCCGATTCATTCTCTTCGTCTCCTGGTGTTGGCCAGCGCCACTCCTTCTCTTATGTCACTCAATCCCCCCACCCCTACTTACTTACTTACGCACACACACACAGAGAGAGACACACTCTCCTCCCCCTTTGGGGGTGTGGAAAGGTGTAATGTGTGTGTGTGTGTGTGTGTGCGTAAGTAAGTAGGGGCAATGGCATCCTCTGCACAGTTTTAATTCGGTCAAACAGAAAGCAACGGAGACAAAGTGAGAAAAAGTGGGGCATGTACGTCAAAATTCCACGTTTCCTCTTGAATGTGGAACAATTCTACTGCACCCTCTCGTAGCATGCTGCCTACTTTCTCCAACCCCAGCCCCACCTCCAGCGCTTCCCTTCATTTGAACTAGATGCACCTTCAGTCCGCTGCACCTTCGGCTTCTCCGACGGGGAGGATGCATTACTTGTCGGATATTCTATGTAGATGGACGCGATATCAACAAAAACTGGTTTGCATGGAACGGCCTGATAGTCCGGAGGAAATTTGATAATATTTTGCGCCATCGTCACCCGGTCAGCGGCATCGACAAGGTACTGCAGTGGCATGCCTTCTTTTTCGCATTTGTCGCCCGTTCCCTCCTCCTCTTTCTTCCCACTCTCCTTCTTCACATTTTCTGTCATTCTTCCACCACTGGCCACGGCAAACGTAGTGGTGGACAGGAGCTTCGATGACACCATCTGCAGGAAACACTTCTCTACCACCAAACGAAAGGCCTCAATCTGTGGCGTCGATGTTACCCCCTCGAGAACAGAGAGTGAAGCATTGTAGCAGCTCTGCGCCCGCGCAGATTCCTTCAAGATGCGCCAACTCTCCCCCAAGTAGAGTAACTTGCCCGCGCGACACAAGTGGTTGAGCTCCTCCACATCTGCACGACCCGTGACGCCCGGAAGAAGCTCCATCTCCGATAGTGTCTCCAGCGCCGCGTCGTACAGGCGAACAATCTCCAGGGGAGAGGCATACTGCATTGGGGGAAACTCCTTCTTATTCTTGCCGCTCGCATTGCTACCCCAGAGAGCGCCAGTCCCACTGATGCCTGCTATACTCTTTTCAGTGGCACAAAAACGACGAACGTACACCACCACCATGAAGAGTGTACGTTGCAGTGTTTCATAGGATACCTGAAAGAGCAAATAGTGCACCAGTAGTTGTAGCTCTGTCCTTTGCCTATCATCAACCAGAGTTCGAAGGTCTTGGCGGGCGTGAGCCATGGCATCATTGAGGCAGCCGATACGCCGGTCCATCAGATCCAGCACCTTGTTCTGCTGTCCAAGTGGAATGGGGCCACCCAGCTCCATCGCCTTCGCCTTAGCTGCCTCAATATTAAGTGCCCGCAACTCACGCAGAGCATCCTTCACCTTGATGGAAGCAACACTCAGATGACGACCATTCCATTCGATTGTCGTGGCTGTCAGCTGCTGCGTAGTGTCCTCCAGGTCCAAGTGTGGCTTATAACAGGAAGTATCTTCCCCAAGTCGCAGCATGCAGTACACCACACGGTCGTCAAGCTCCGTTACCTTTGTAAGAAGTATTACCCACTGTTCGGGTGTGCTGCAGCTGCGGAGTGAGTAATACCGCTCACGTGCAGTAAGAAAATATTCCTTTGCCTTATCCATCAAACCGTGCGCAGCAGCCGCTCGCCCCCTCACCTCCAGCGTGTAGGCCTCCACCTCCTGCTTCAGTCGCTGGCCGGCCACAACCTGTCCCACTGCGTGCAGCTTCGACGCCCATTTGACAGACTTGTTGAGACGCTTTCGGAACTGGCTGCTCGGAAAAATCCCACCAGCGGGCCTTTTTTCACCGCCGTTCGCAGCAGCACGTCGTTTTTCTTGCATGTCCTCCGCGGCTGCCCAGCAGCGCTCGGCACAGAGAACCAGCAGCTGGAGGTGCTCCGGTTTCGTTGCGTTCTGTTGAGTGACCTCTCTCGGCTGGAATTTCTTGGAGTCGTGTACGAGGCCAAGCTGGTGACGCAACGTCGCTAGTCGGCTTGTTGTGTAGCGACGGTAGCGCGCATAGTCTTCCGCCCGCAGGCCATGCTGCAGCTGAATTTCCTTCAGAAAAAGTGAGAGATCAAACTCCATTCCCCTGATGTATTCCTTCTCTCTCTCTCTCTCTCCCTTTCCTTTTCCTCCTAAACCCCAGCGTGAAGAGCGATTAGACAAAAAAAAAAAGAAGAAAGAAGGCCATGTGGTGAGCAGCGATCTCTCACTGGGGAGAAGCGTGGGATTCCATCCTCACATGCAACCCCCTCCCCCTCTCTCTCATCAGGTCTGATGAGAAAAAAAAAGAAAAGAGGTGAAAGAAGAAAATTAAAAAGAAGACCAGGGAGAAAAAAAAAAAAATCAAAAGAAAAACATAGATGATGAGATCTCCTATTCTCACAACCTCACTACGCCGTTATCGGCTGGTCGGCTGGCGCTGGTGGACAGCGAGTAGCTTACTTTGCCGTGGTGACGGTGTTCAGCTTGCGGATGGCAACCTTGAATGCGATCGAATCAGAAACCTTGCGGCCCAGCTTCGTGATGCGGTGGCCAGATTCCACAGACTTCTCGACGAGGCCGAGGTTGCGCAAGCTCTTGCAGCACCAGTGCAGCAGACCGCGTGATGCGCGTGTTGTGATCTCGGGGCGGCTTCCACGGTTCTTTTTGCAGGAGAATCGCTTGCTGAGACCACCATAGCCGACACCAGGCCGCATGTACACGGCACGAAGAACGGCTGCACAACGGATGTAGTACCAGTCGGGGTTCTGCGGAGCGCGCTCGCGACCGTGGGAAGTCTTCACAATTTCGGTGCAGTTGGGAACCATTATCTTTCCCTCCTGCTTGAAATGTTGGGCGCACACCTTCACCCAGCGCCACGGATGGACATCCTTCATGGTCGCACCCTTCTTCCGGCCGATGCAACGGATCTTTGAGTTAGCCTTCGTGCGAGCGACAACCATTTTTCTTGTGCGGGCGTGTAACGTAGGAAGAAAACCTCACCTTTCAGTTGGCAAACAATGTGAAGAAGAAGAAGAACGTTATATATATATATATATATAAAGGAGCACGTATACCATTGGCCTGCACTTGCACTACACAGCCTCAGACCCCACACGTGCATGCACGCACGCGTACACCGCTGCTGGTGGGGCTGCAATGCGTGTGCGTATGTATGAAAGAGAAAGAGTGAATGGGGTGTAAAGAAGCAAACACGCAGGGGGAGAAGGGGGTGGGGGGGGACTGAAGGGAAAGAGGGAAACAAACAGGCAAGTAATCGAAGAGAGCAAATAACAATCCACCGCAACAACAACGAGAGGGGGGGAGAAGAAAAAAGGACGAGGCGCTAAAAGGGAATACGCCATAATTTGAATGCATTTTTTTTTTGTTCCCCCCACGCCTTTCACACATTTCCCCGTCCATCAGCGCCTTTGCCTTTTGTTTTGTTTTGTCCTTCTTTCATTTGGCTTTTCTCGCCTTTTTTTTTTTTTGCTTTTGATTCCTCGCCGTCGTGGTTCCCAAGAGACCGTCTCTCCTCCCATCGTAATTGGGGATCGTGGCGTCAACTGTACCACCCCATCGTTGGTCCCTCCCTCACCTTCCGCCACCACCGTCACACTGCCCCTTCCGTCACCCATTGCACCACAGTCGGGTGCATCGGAGAGGCGATGGTGATGTGAGAGTGGTGGGTGATGTTTGTGGACGCGGTGTAGCGGATGGAAGCAATAACTACAACAAAACAGAAATAAGAAGAACAGAGATGATAAACGAAAAATCGTATGTGTATATATATGTATATATAAACTTTCACGATTTCAGAGGATGCGCATCTACACACCACGCGTGTAAACACACAACAAAAACAGAAGTACATTAGAAAAAAAAAAAAGAAAAGAAAAATCGCAGAAAGATTTAAAAGCAGAAAACATAAATGCAGCGCACCACAAGAGAGAGAGAGAGAGAGGGGTGGGTGGAACACACACGAGAAGAGGACAAACATACCAGAAACACAAACCAACAACAAAGGGCAACTGCAAATAATGAAATTAAACAAAAACAAAAACGTGAACACTTGACATGCTCATGTGAAGCGCGTGCCTATCGTCAAACTACATCATGCCTGCACCTTCACCACCAGAAATACATCGCCCCCGCCCTTCCCCCTTTCTTCTTCTTCGTCTTTCCGGGTCGCACCCACTCACAAGCTGCCACGCAGCACAAGAGAAACAAAAAGGGAGGCAGCACAAAAATAGGAATGAACGGGACACGGCAAGCTCCAAACAAAAAAAAAAAAGGAAAAAAAAAAAACCGGCTGTCACTTCGTGTTTCAATTGGTTGTTGTTGTTGTTGTTGTTATTTCTTTTGCTGTTGCTGTTCTTCTCTTTTCGTTTCCACACATTTGTTACCAGGCCATGGAAGCAAAGCATCGAGGTGTATCAAGGCGGCGAAACAAAGAATCATGTATGTATGTTTTGTGCGCACGCATGTGCATGTGAACTGACCTGCGCACAGAGCGAGGAGAGGAGGAGAGGGAGGGGGGTGCACAAGAGCATTTACACAGCGGGCCTCATCAACGGCTCTAATTCAACAACAACAATACAAAACAAAAGGAGAGAAACCAACCAGTGCTTGGAAGGAAGACACGCAGAGTAGAGAAGAACAACAAAACCGAGGGAGTGGGGTGGAGTGCGACACGCGGTAAAGAAGGCCGTTTTATGCAAAATAAAAATGTGCAGTAAAACGCCCATGTGCACCACATACTCTCCTTGCACACAAGCACTCCGCGAGAGGAAAGGCAGGAGCGGCATCAGTCATCACATTGACCCCCCCCCCCCGTGCGGGAGTAGTACGGCAGGAGTGGCGGGTGGAAAGCGAGAATTAAAAACAAACAAAAACAAACAAAAAAAACGAAATTTGATTGACTCTCTTCATTCCCTTTTTGTTTGTTTCGACTGCTTGATTGTAGCGTCCATTTCTTCGTCTTTTGTTATTATTATCATTTCCCCCACTCTCCCATCCCCCTCCTTTTTTTTTTTTTCGTCTTCCCTTCAACCACGGAGGAAGAGAGATGCACGAAGAGGAGGGGGCTGCCCCACTGCAGTCTGTCTTTTCACCCTCCCCACACACACCGCCCACTCCCTTCACTTTTCTTTGCGACTTCGTTCTTCGTGTTCCTCTCCTCCCTCGGTCTGCATTTAACTTCCCACTCCGCATGATAAAAGTCTCATCCCTAATCTTTATCTGAGAAATAGTTGTGCAATCCAGGGGTATCTATCTTAGGCACGATGCGGTCATCACATATCCTGCACGATGACGTAAGGGCGGCGGCGTCGTACACCTTGTAGTCAAAAAAGATGCGGTCTTTCCCCACTTGTACCTTCCCGCGCAGCACCACAATTGCCCCCTTATTGTTGTTCATGTTGCAGTAGTTGGGTGCGGAAAAGAGGGTGAGGACAAGACCGTCGTGTGTCCAACAGTAACCCTCCTGAACACACTGATGGGCCCGAACGATAAACTGCATTTCCCCCCCCATCCCACCAGATATCTGCTGCTGCTGCTGCTGCTGCTGGAAACTGTAGCCGTAGTTGCAGTCGAGGAAAGCCTTTGTGACCTCTGGTCCAAAGATGAAGCCACATCCCCTGCAGTTCATCTGACAGCCGTAAAGATCATCTTCCGGATCTGACCACAGAAGCCCATCAATGATGTTCCTCTCCTCAGCAAACGATAATTCCCCTCCGTCGTGATTCTTCATCGCCGATAGCGAACAGAAATATGCGCTGCTATCCAACGACTGACCGTACTCGTGACGACGAACTAATTTAATGTCTGCGATTTGTTTTGTGTGCGGGCTGAGGCCACCGTGAGCACAAAAGAACATCCCAGACGGACAACGAACAACAGCAGCGACCGGTAACCAACAGAAGACCATATTGTACTGCAACCACGCACTATTTGCCATATTTGAGCTGGTATTGTCCCCCTTTTCATCGTTTCTGCAGAGCTTTGCACGGCATTCCTGAAAGAATCCATACATACGAGAAGTCTGCGCCTCCTCGTGGTTCCCGCGGAGGAGGAAGATGTGATTCGGGTATTCTATTTTCAGAGCCAAAAGAAGGGTGATCACCTCGAGGCTTCGTGGGCCACGGTCCACATAGTCGCCCAGAAACAAAAATATGTACTCTGTGTGTACCCATTTGTTATGGCTACTTGCCCCTTTTTGCTCTAACTGCATCGATAACACACTGTGTAGCAAGTCCGCGAACTGGCCATGAATGTCACCTACGAGAATCAAATTGTCACGTTCCGTGACGTCCACATCTAGAACAGCATTTTCTCTCTCGAGTACTGCCTTTGCATCCTGACACAACATGATGACATCGTTCGCACCATCGTGAAGAACATCCGCTATGGGGGTTTCCTGAAGCAGGTCCGAAATCACCTTTGTGTACTTGTTGAGAGCGGGCGGGGTAACAAGTGGTGAATAAAAATGGACCATGTCGTCCAATTCCCCTTCGCTATCTTGACGAGAATTGCGAAGATCGTCGCCCATTGACACTTCTCTATGTCTTTACGCCTCCTTTTTGTTCCAGCTTCGGGAAGGGCACGATGGATCGCCACACCACACACACACACCACTTCCCCCACCCCCCCCTTTTTTTTTTGCTTCCCTTTTCCCCTTCACTTCCTCCTCGCACTCCGCACTCCGCCCCTCCCCTCACCTCCTCAGAGAGAAACGCCGTGGTCCACCTGTAACGAGGAATTGTAATCTACGCCACTCGATGCACACCTCCCCTCTCCCTTTCCTTCTCCGCCGTGCCAGACACAAACAACATAGCGAAAGCGAAGTAGACAAAATATATATAAAAAGGAAGAAGAAGAAGAGGCATGGCAAATATGTGCAACAAAAGAAGAAGAACAGCAAGTGAAGCAAGAACAAAAAATGAGAGAGACGTGATAATTGGGGTGGGGGTGGAGGGGATGAGAATTTGAATTCCCTCCTCCACAGTCCATGGATCAATAATTTGTTTTTGTTTTTGTCTTTTTTTGGCCGCCTTTTCTTCACCCTCCCCGTCAGACGCAATGCGTGTTGCAGCGTTCATTCGATTGAACAGCAAGAAAAAGAAGTCAGACCGGCAATAAATATAACGCGTGATTGCCGTTGCCGCCACCCCCCTCTGTCCCACATCATCTACAGAGAAATCAAAAAAAAAAAAAAAAAACGGGGCAGAATGATGTTAAGAAGAACATATATATATATATATATATATATACACGCATGACCAACAGTACAACTCTGACTCTCTCTCGCACTCCCTCTCTTTCCTTCTCACATCAACCACGCAGCTTCTCTTACACAGTCCTGCTTCCAACACACTCTACTTGTTGTTGCTGCTGCTGCTGCTGCCGCTGCTGTTTTCCGCACCCATCGTTCTCGGTCGATTCCCCTCATTCACCTCCTCCTTTTTTTTTCCTTTTCCACAAGTGTGTGTGCCCGTACACGAGCCCACGCACACGCACACAGATCATGACACAGGGAAATGCGTGCAAGCTATACATTGCGTTTCGTCTACTAGAAACGAAAACCTCGGCCAACCCCCTTCCTCTTCGTGTTCACTGACAGGGGAAGCGTACCGCGCAATGGAGCTCGCAAGCCTACCTTCAGGTCACACTTTGTCTTATTGCAATCAGCGTCCCTCTTGTCATTGCTGCAAGATGGTGCCCTTCGCCCTGCAGAAGGCTCTGCACCCGTCCCCCAGCAGCTAACAGGAACCAGAGGAGTTTTCTCGCCACTGGGAACTGCAGAGTCCTTGTTCGAGAGAAATAAGTTGTACGAGACGGTGGCGCTGTTCATCCCGGAGAGCGTTGCCTCTGTGTCGCGAATGGGAATCACACTGCTACTGAACGGGCGCGACTGCATTGTGGGGGCGAGCCTCTGCCTATTTCCTTCCAATGACAAACAGCACAGTTTGTTAGACTCTCTGCCACACCCGTCGTTGATCAGGGGAGGGAGGGATCTCAGGGAGGAAATGTCTTTTTGCACGTCAGGCCGCGGCACACTGTCGGGGATAGACATCAGGGAAGGAACAATGACGCGAGGGGAGCTCAGTGAAACGGGTACTGCACGGCCACACGTTGCGGTAGATAACCCACCATCAGAAGAGTAGCATACCACGCTTTCTTCTCCCGGTGATGCCGCGTATTCCTTTCCCCATGGCTTTGTGCTAAAGCTTCTCAGGGGGCTCAAGGTGGCATTCCTCTTTTCCGTATACTGGCCAACACCCGTCACTCCAACCCCCATACAGTTGCCGCAACCACCACTAACAACCGCGCGGATCGCGCTGGAGCCAACAAGGCCACCTACTCCACTGCCGTCACCCCTGCACTGTGATGAGAGGAGGGAGGGATGAAGCAGCGACACGAGCTCACTGTCGGGGCGCACCCCACAGAGAAACAACTCCTCCTCCCACGTAATACCTGGCACCCGCGGCCTATACCCCGCAGGTTCAAGAGAAGGCTGCGGGTACATTGACGTTCTTTCCCCACCTTCCCTCCTCCAGTCGACTAGTATCCAAACTATCAACACACACGCACGGGCCCTTTTTTTTTCCCTCACACCCCTCCACACACCCTATCAAGAACACACACAAAAAAAAAAGAAAAAGAAAACATTGGAAGCAACAGGAAACGTTCTGCACCGCCGCACCAGCGAAAGAAAACAGCAGAGCGAGAAAATAAATCAGGTGTCTTTGCATGTGTACTTGTGTATATACATGCGCACATGTGTACGTATGCCTTTCCATCTCTGGCAACACATAATCTGTACATGGGGTGAGAGAGGAAAAGGAAGACAAGAGTGTGTTTGTGTTTGTTTGTTTGTGACAGACAGACAGACAGACAGACGGCGTCAATAGTCATCTTCTTCCTCTTCCGCCTCCTCAGCTTTCGCACGCCTTCGCGCCTCTCGCCGCTGCTCCCTCTCGATTCGTCGCTTCTCTCGCCGTTGAGCCGCGTCATACTCACGCATCAGAACATTGCGCCGCACAACGGCGTTTTGAAGAACGGCCTCCCACTTCGACATGGAGCACCCCGTGGCAATGAGCCGCGGCATGTCAGTCATCTCATCTGAAACTCGCACTAGATGGCCTTGAAGGAAAAACATCATGCAGGGCGTGCTACGGACTTCAAGAAAACTTAGCAGCTCCAGCAGATTGTCGTATGCCTGTTTATGCAGCTGTTTCTTCTGCAGCTCGTTAGGAGGCCGTCTGGTTGCAAGAAACACAGGATCCTTTTGAAGGAGACCGTTTATGTCCGTTTTGTCCTCCGGGACCAGTGATACATGGAAGTAGCGCACGCGGCGAGTCTGCGGCCGCTCTGAAGCCACAAAACGCTCCTTTACGTGCGGCAGTATTCCCGCACTGTACGGGCAAAGAAAAGATGTGACAATCAGGGCGCACAAGCACTCCTCCTCCGTTGCTACAGTCGCCCGGAAATCCTCTTCGCAGCGAACCGGCACAAAGCGCTTCTCCATCTCGTTGACGGATGATTGGTCGCTATCCTCGTCATCCCCAAACATCCTCTTTTCTTGACACTCGCACCCCCTCTTCCCCTGCCAAATCAAGCACACACTCACAGAGAGACACACAGAGAAGATGTCAGGGGAGGGGGGAGGAACGATAGTTACAACCACTCCCTCCCCGCCTGTCTCCAAAGTTCTCCAGACCTCACTTCTCTTTGTTCTTCCCTCTCTCTCTCCTTTTTTTTTTTTACCTTTTCGCTTTAGTTTCTTTGTTTGTTTTGCTGCTTCGTTCGCTGTGCTTCCCTTTTATTATTATTTTGGTTGTTGTTGTTGTTGCTGTTGTTGTTCCAGTCACACACACAAGAGCAGCAGCAAATAAATAGTGAGAAAAACAAAATAACGCACACATCATATACAAGACGCCGTGCCGCGACACTTAAATACACCCACTCCCCACTCCCCCCCAAAAAAAAAAAATATATATATATATATATATATATATATTAACGCATGCACCACACTTAGCACGACCTCGTCAGTTTTTGTTACGATCAGATTACCAAAACACAGAGTTCTTCCTCCTCCTAGTTTCGTCCGTCTTCATGGCTTGCTTTTTCTCCCTTGTCGCCTTCTAGCATTGGCAAGAGCGTGAGGAAGCGATACACATGGCATAGAGGGGGAGGAAGAAAACATAAGCAGTCGCAGCGCCGAGCTCACCGCCACTTCCAGATTACACACACACACACACACACACACAGAGAGAGAGAAGGCTTTTCCTGTCGAAGCCTTTCGTCTGTGCGTGTTCGTGCGTTAGAAGCGAGGCCGTCGTTTTCTCATGGTGTACTTTGAATCCTCCGTTGTTTGGAGACCAAACTTGCGCCGTTCTGCCTTCTTCAGCAGCACCCACTCCTTTGTGCCAGTGACGGGACGGTTGTCCTTCCGGCGTCTCTTAGACGTCCCCTTGCTGGCACGCGAACGGGGGCGCTTTAGTTGCACACGCCCACCCACACGTGCCCTCACTTGCTCCTCCTCTTCCTCTTCCTCTTCATCCTCCTCCTCCTCCTCCTCTTCATCCCCCTCCTTGTAGTTAATCCCCGTTCCGTCGTTAGCATCGCCACCGTACGCCACAAGGGGCAACGGTGGCACAAACCCACCAGCAACCTGACCAGCTTGCACCACCAAATAGTACTTCCTCGCCTTGGTACTATGTGGAAAGTCAATCACAACCCCACCGGTGAAGCCACACAGCAAGGCGGCCTGTGTGATCATATTCACCTGCTCTGTATTGCTTGGGTAAAACTGCAGGGCGGCCTTGGCGCCACGGCGTAGTGCATTATAGAGGCACTGAAAGAGAGCTCGGAGCCGGCGTTTGGGCACTTGGCCGCGACAATCGCTCTGGCAGAGCCATTGCACCGCCGATATCGACACCGCCCCATCAAAACAACCAGGGCGGAACGGCAAACCCTGACCCATATCCCCACGCAACACTTCAGCCATTGACGGTCCGGGTGGAACATCACCGTCATCATTATCACCATCACTACAGTCCTCGTCCTCGTCCTCCCCATCCCCCCCTTCGACGCTGCTTGTGATGAGGCCCCATTTGACATTTCGGAGGTCCAACTTTGGTTTTTGTTCCCTTTCATTTTCAGAAGCGTTTTGTCCTCCACTGCTTACCATTTCTGCCTCCCCCGCCTCTTCTTCGCTATCGTTTTCACCCCTTTCTTCCATCGTCTTTGCCATTTTCAACATGTCTCGGCTGATGTCCAGGCCGATCCAGGTGTGGCCCCTCTCGCGCAGCAAGTCACCGCTAATACCACTCCCACAGCCAACATCCAACAAGAGCGCTTTCCGACCAGCAGGAATATCAATGAGTTCTAGTGCACGCAATGTCATGGCCCGCTGCACTTCCTGAACGCGTGTGCTGCCTGTGTACCGCGCTGCACCCACATCATTGTAGAGAACATCCGGTGGGTTTTCGAGCTCTGGACGTGATGAGGGCATCAAAACGGCTGGTAACACAGACCAAAATAGAGGTGCCTACAACGAACACAGAAGCGCTAGAGCAATTCCTCGCCGTCCCCTCCCCACACTTTTCTTCCCTTTCCCCCCGCACCCTTACCGTAGTTCCTAATTACATGAAAGCGCAGAGCGATGCGAGAAAAGAAAACATTTTCTTAGCCAAGTGCCCTCTCGTCCTCTCACCCGCACACTGCATCCACGACGACAAGGTCAATTTGACCATTCATACACACGTCCACCATCATGCGACCAAAAAAAAAAAAAGACCCCCTCCTCCCGGCTTCCAATGCGCTGACAATTTGTAGCTTTACCCCACGTCTTTCATCCCACCTCTCTCCCACAAACACAAACGCACACAAACAAACATGAGAGAGAGAGAGACAAGGATGCAGACAGACGCACATATTCATGCATTTGTTTGCACATCGCATCGTTTTAACTGAGTGGCAAAAACGAAAAATCATCAACAGCATGAAAAAAGATCCGTTTTCCCTCACTCAATGTTTAAAACCATACCTGTTGCTCATCTCCCAGCAATGCATATTCACCTACAAAATCCCTCGAAAACACCTGCAAAAAAAAACAAAAAGAAAAAAACCCTGACACACACACACACACACACGTCTCTCTCTCTCTCGTGTTCCTCGAATGTTAGCCCACTCTGGCATGCAATGACCTTCCCCCATAAACAAAAGAAACCCGCCAACATTTATTCTTTTCTTTATTGTACCGCGAAAATGCGTGGGCGACGTCTGCCATAGTTGCATTGGTGTCCACGTGTGTGTACGCATGTAACACTGTGGCACTAAACGTGTTGTGATCCACCGCCCCTCCCCCCAAATTCTCAAAAGAAAAAGAAAGAAGATCACTTGGAAGAATGATCGGCTAATAGCTCAAAGACGCCCACAACAACGCACACCGCTTTGATGATCAAAGAAGGAAAAGGGAAGATGATACACCCACCCGACAACAAGCACAATCCCTCAACTGACCATGGAGAACGGAAACAGCTTGATGGACGTGTTTTCCCTCGCCACGAAACAATGCGTCACCGGGCTCTTACAAAAAAAAAAAAAAGAGAGAGAGAATATATATATATATATATATATTTGTCTGTGTGTGTGTGAAGGGGCTTCGAGAATGAAGAGTTTCAACGGGAGTGCAGTTGGTGGAAGGTGGAGGGAGTCAGTCTCGATTGCTGCACACCCCGCCACCTTTGCCCTTCCCTCCCCTCCCCTCCATGGTTTCCACTCCTTCGTCCCCACCACAGCGCCCATGCTGCTTCTCCCTTCACAGCCCTACCCTCTTTTTTTTTTTGTTTCCTTTTCTTTCCAGCTGATCCCGCCCACCTCCCCTGCTTTCGCTCAGTCACGCAGAACGAGGAGGAGGAGGAAGTGGAAGAAGTGGGAAAAAAAAAAAAACGAACACAATCCCACATCCTCCGCGTGGCACAACGCAGTAACGCCCTCACTAAAGCGACATGACGAGAGAAAGGGTCGCCGGCAAAGAGGAGAAAAGGAAAGAATCAAAAAGAAAAAAAAAAAACTCTTTTTTTTTTTTTTGTGATTCGTTTCGTTGCTCCCATCCTTTTTTTGTTGTTGTTTTCCCCCCTTTGTGTGCATGTAATGTGTGGATGGAGGGGGAGGTGATCTCGGCCACTGCACCGCTTCTTCTTCTTCTTGTACCACAGCGCCCTACCTCCCTCTCACACGCGCACATCATTACCACCACCACCTCCTCGCGTATCATCCCTCAGATGCGCCACGGTTTTTTTTTTTTGTTTTTCGTTCTTTCCCCTCTTTTCTTTTTTTTATATATTTTCTTTTCAGTCGTCCTCGAACAAGCAAACAAATAAAAGCAGCAAAAAAAAAAAAGGGGGGGGGGGGGGTTATGAAAAACAAAAAAAAAAGAAGAAAAACAAAAAGGATGAAAAAAAAAATTTTCTTTTTTTCTTTGGCGTATTTTTGTGTGCCGGTAGCCGGTACTGTTGCACAATGTCAAGTTTCAGCGCATCCCCGCGCTCCATCACTTTTATCACATGGAGAGAATCATCCCGATCCCCCCCAAGTTCCTAACATCCATCACCCCACCCCCCACACAATCCCCCAAAATCCCCCGTTGTAGTGGCAGAAGTTTCTGCCTCCCTGTCGCTTTCTTCGTCTTGTCTTTTTTTGTTTGTTTGTTTGTGTGTGTCCCGCTTTGTCTCTATCCGCTGGAAGAAGCTCTTCGACAAATATGGATTAATATGACCCGATCATACCGATGTGTATACGCATCTCGCGCAGCCTTTACTTCTCTCGGAAGTCGGCATCACGCAGATGTTATATATATATATATATATATATATATACGTGTGTGTGTGTGTGTGTTGTGCGGTGTAAATAAATGGAGAGAAAAGGTAAGGGAGAGACGCGTCTGCACGCAGAACGAGCCTCAAAACTATCCCGTCCCATTCCCCTCTCCGCCTCTATTTATTTATATATATATATATATATATATCAAGACAAGACATCTTCGTCTCACACCGCCTCATATCGACCGCTGCTGCCGCCTGTTATTCTTTGTTGTTGTTGTTCTCGCCGTCGTTGTCTTTCAGTCTTGATGATGTTGGTTTCTTTTCCTTTCAATCACATGGGCTGCATTGGGTTGCGTATCACATGCGCTCATTAACGGGGTTGGTTTGCAGAGGTAAGGTAGTGGTAGAAATTCGAGGGAGAAGAAAAAGAAAAAAAAAAAAGGGGGGGGGGAAAAAGAGCCAAACAACACACGGAAAATACATATAATTAAATTTTTTTTTTCTTGTTCTTGTTTCATTCTGAAGTCACTACTGTTGCCACCGTTAGCATTACTCTTTCGGATGTTGGTGTCACTGCTGCTGCTGCTGCTGCAATTGCACCTCCCTACGCACGCGCCGCCTCCTCTCATTCGTTTCCCCCACCCCGCATGTAGAGAGCGCCGTGGCACAGGTGGTGCAGCAGAACGGGGAATTACCGGCACCCTTTTCCTTCCTCCCCTCATTTGCTCATTGATCCCATTCATCATCTCTTTCACACACGCACACGGATACACCGTTCCTCACCACTGAAGCAACTGCTGACTCCGGCTGCTCCAGTTGACGTCTTCACCACCACCTCAGCGCCTTTCCCTCTTCGCATCGAGTCGATGCCCTTTCACCGCCCCACTACTCCCCATGTTGCGTTCAGCAGACATACACACAAACGTAATATCGGAGTGAAGAGCAATGAAATGTCGCTCCAAGTCGAGAAATATGACTGAAGACGTACCCACCCCCCCGCCCCCGCCCGACAAAGTGCCTAGAAAAGGGGGGGGGGGGGGGGGGGAACAATGAACACGAACAAGGCCGGAAACGCAATAACAAAAGGGTGAGAATCATAGCAAGTGAAATGATAGTGAAGACAAGGAAATAAAGTGAGAACCACCTTTGCCCATCCCCTTTCTACCTTTCGCAGTGGACTTTTCTCCGCTTCTGCGTCCTCGCGCACACGCCACCCCCCCCCCCCACCACCACCACCACCACCACCACCACACCTTCTTGGGGATGCGGAAACAACGGCGACGGCAGCAAGAGCAACATGCCAGAAACGAGACCGAGACCGACGAACTCAACAAGCAACCAAAAAAAAAAAAAAATGCGAATTGTGACGCTGACACACACACACACGTCAAGAGTACAAAAAAAGCGTTCTTCCAGATCCCGTTGAACATTGTAAAAGAAAAAAAAACGGAGGTGCCTTGTGGAAAATCAGTTTTGAATGAAAACGGAAGATCCACTCCACACACACACACATGGAATACCACAAAAACACAGATAAATATGGTGAAACAGAACGAGGGGAAACAAATACACACAATCACGCAGGGAAACCATGAATGAAACAACGAAGACTTCCCCCACCACCACCACCCCCGAAAAAAAAAAAAAGGCTTCTTTTGGTGCACGATCAGGTAAGAAGCGTTTGACGAATCCTTGATAGACCCCCCCCCCCGTGCTGAGTCACCTCACGTGCATGTGTGGGCGTTGTGTGTGAAGAGAAAAAAAAAAAGAAAAAGAAAAAAGAAGGGGGTCGGAAATGGAGTGCAATACGTAAAACAAACACAAACACACACACATGCACGCACAGGGAGAAGGATATTTCTTTTGCTCCACACGAGTCTCAGCACTTCATTGTTGTTTCACGTCCTTCTCGTCCTCTATTTTCGCATACGGCGGGACGGCGGGGGAGGTTCCGTTGGACGATACGATTTTGTGTGATTTGAACAGGCAAAACAACCCCCCAGAAAAGAAAAACAAAAAGGAAGTCCACCAACAAAAACGGAAAAAAAAAAAGGGATACGCATTGCTCTGCAGAATCAACAAATGAGGAAAAAAAAAAAAAGGAAGGTATCCTCTGTTTTACATGTTTTTGCCCCTTGTTTTGAGTTTCTTTTCCTCCACTCTCAACCCCACTTCGCCCCTTCGCACCATTCTCCTTTTTTTTGTTTGATTTGTTTTTTTTTTTTTTTTTTTTTTTTTTTTTTTTTTTTTTGGGGGGGGGGGTTGTTTCTTTTACGCCGCTCCCATGCTGTCTTTGCCTCCTCATTCAAAACTGCTCTCTCCATGGGAAGATGATCAGAGGCGGTTTGACTTACGGCAAGAGGCCTACACACATGCACAGACCCCATGGAAGAAGTGGCAGCTGGTGAGTGGTAGACGTAGCCAGGGAAGAGGGAGAGAGATAATTTAAAAAAAAGAAAAAGAGAGAGAGAGAGGAGCGGGGAGCAGACGCAGGAGAATTAGATTTCGTCACCCGTCTGGTGGGAGGGGCCGATGGAACAAAGGAACAAAAACAAAAAGGCGGCAATACTTCTCTCTCTTTTTGTTGTTGTTGTTTAAGTTAGAGAGAGGGGGGGTGGGGGGGGGGGGGAAACAAAAAAAAGAGGGGAGGGGAGTATCGGTGGTGTTGCCGCGGTGGAAATGTGAGTAAAATAAATCCTTTCGTTTTCTCACCCCTCCGGTGTCGCCATTTCTTTTTCTCTTTTTTTTTTTTTGTTTGGTTTGGTTTGGTGTTGTTGTTTCGGTTTGTTTTGTGGTACACCACATTAATGAAGGAACACTAAACAATATATATATATTTTTTTAGTTTTTATGGTTCATTTTCAGTTTTTTTTTTGTTTTGTTTTGTTTTGTTTTGGGGGGGGGGAGGGGTGTTTGAGTTTTTGCGCGTGTGTCTGTGAATGGGAGGGGTGAGTTGATCCCTTTTCGTTTGTTTCTTTCGGACTGTTTTTGTCATTTCCCCTTCGGTTGTTCCGTCGCAATGCGCACGCGCCTCTTTTGTTTTCTCGTCCCCCCACCCCCCCCCCCCCCTCCCACCCCACCCCTCCTTTTTTTTCGCGCCTGCTGCACCTGCCCTACTCACCCGCTCCAGCAGCAGCAGAAGCAGCAGCCGGGGAGCGACGGAGGGGCGGTCTGGGAGAGTTACGAAAACACACACAGAACCGAGCAAACGGATGAGAACTACACACACACACACACACACGCACACGCAGACAGACAGAGAGAGAGAGAGAGATGCACGCTTAGAAAAAGGAAAATTTTTGTTTTGAAAGAAAAGCTGAAAGCCTAAGAAAGAGGAGGCGTGAGAGCGTGTGCGTGTGTGTGTGTGTGTGTGTGGAAGAGATGGGGGGGGGGGGGGGGGGGGGGAAAAAACAAAAAAAAAAAAAGGTTGTG
>JASANX010001023.1:56802-91936 GCA_030849745.1 Trypanosoma scelopori
GGGGGGGGGAAGAAACACATGACCGGAAATAAGTGAAGTGGTGCATTTATTATACTTATTATTTATTATATATATATATATATATTTATTATATTTATTTATTATATATAAATGTATATAATAAATAAACAAATATAAAATTATATTTATTAAATATAATAAATATATATAAATATAATAAATATAATGAATATAAGTGTAGATGCATGTATGTTGGACGTTCAAAGAAAATACAGAAAGAACACTCACGCAAACACACACACACACATGATGCATATATATATATATATATATATATATATGTGTATGTACGTGTGTATACACGAAAAGAAAAAAAAGAAGTTTTTTTTTTTTTTTCTTTAAAAATGATATCACTGAATGATTTGGTGTCGCTCTATATATAAAAAAAAGACGACGTTTTTGTTGTTGTTTATTATTATTTTTTCTTTTTTTTGGGGTCCGGTGTATGTTGCTGCTGCTGCTGCTGCTGCTGGTGTGTGTGTGTGTGTGTGTGTATGTGTCTGTTATTATTTTTGTTTGTTTCGGGGAGGATCATCGCGCCTCATCGTTTCTCTTTCCCCATTCTACTTATTATCCACCACCCATCTCTACCCCACCTCGCGCCACTCGAGCTCGATGCCGGCGGTCAGCACAACTATCAACACAGATAGCGGTAGTTGCGGCGTAGCTCCTCCTCCTCCTCCCTCCTTCACACACACATACACACACAAAAAAAGAAGAAGCTTCCCAACCTCTACTCCCCGCCCCACCCCGCCCCCCGATTCGAAGAAAAAAAAAAAACACGAAAAAACAACAAACAAAAACAAGGTGCGACCATTCAGCTACATACCGTTTTGACCTCTGTCATCCATAGCAGAAAAGAAGAAAATACGAAAAGCGAAACTTGCACTTCTGTTTACTGCGCTTGATTGTCCTCGTTGAGCCACACTGTAACTGGTCGCCCGTTCACATACACACGTTTACACCGGACATGCGTTACAGATGTAGTCGATGCAGAAGCGGTGGAACCGGAAATGGCGGGGCATGGCTGTATAGAGACAGGGCTGCGCATGTACCGCGACTCCACTCGCTTTGTGTTGTTGTGGCTCGCTGTTGGTGTCTCGGTCACGGTGGGGGTGTACCGAAAAGCAGACGCTGAGGGAGATCCATCCGCATAGGGCGGGGAATCGTAGACAGAATGTGTGAAGGTACCGTTGCTGCGAGGTAGCGGCATCGTCAGATGGTGGGCAGAGGCAGAGGCGGAGGCGGAGGCGGAGGAGGCGATGGTGTTCACAGAGCCACGCACGCCGCTGCCGTCTCGCGAGGCTGCCACCGGGTGTGTTCGTATCGGTGTCAACGACGACGGCTCAAGAAAGCTCGCTTCATCATCCTTGTACGACATGAAGAAATTCACCTCTGGCGAGTAGGGTGACTTGGGGACGCATGGGGACCCATCCACGGATGTCTTCCTGTACGGGTCATTTGTATGCCTTTTCGGAAGAACAGGTGATTGTGGTTCCTCAACGATGAGCGGCATCCCTTTTAGTCGCTCCTGAAACACCGCCGAGGTGTTACTCTTAGTTGTCATAAAGTATGGGGAGCCGTTCTGAATGTTGTCGGAATTATGAATGGCGCTCGTGCAATCCATCAATGGTGAGGTGAAAGGGACGCTGACGCCACTGCTCGGGTAGATGTACGCGTTCGGAGACATCATGCTCGTGTTCATCCTCGTTAGATGTTTCACTTTTCGGTTCCTTTTTGGATTGTTTTATTTACTTTCTTTTTTTTTTTCTTATTTTGCGCGTCTGAAGCTCTGGTTTCTTGTCGAAAGACTAACGAGGAGACAAAAAAAACCAACAACAACAACAACAACAACGACAACGACAACAGTGACGAGGAGGAGAAACGGCATTGACTGCAAATGATATACTCAATCCCCAGACTCTCTCCTTGTGTGTTAATGTACCGCAAGGGAAAGGACAAACGCATTTCACAGCCCCCTCATGCGCTGAGAAGCAAGAGTGTCAATAATGCAGCCTCTGTATGTGCTCACCACTACCACTCCTCACTGCATCAGCATGTGAGGGTTTTGCCATTTGGCGTTCAAAGTCACACTCGTCAGACTCTCAAAAGTGCGTGGAAAAGTTACGATGCTGCCTTCTCCACGTCGCAGCTCTCGCTCGGAGCATCGAAGAGACGTCCTGCGCTTCGCATCAGACTACTCGTCAGCAGCCCAAAACAGATCAGCCCAAGGGATGTGACATTAAACACCATCGCCGCGTCGGGAACAGGGATGGTGGTGCCTGCAGTGTTGCTACATCTGAGCCAATAGTGGCACGTACATGACGACGTCTCCGTCTCAACCCACGGTGTGGTGGGCACCATACTCAGCAAGAGGCGCTCCAGAGAACTTTGATGGTCAATTCGCATGAAAGAAGTAGAAGCACACCTTGACGCCGTACAACGCCCACGCCCATCCTTTGAAGCGGTGTTGTTACCCCCTGTTGCTGCAAGGCGGCGACCAACGCGAATGACAGGGTGTGGCAGAATGCGATAGCTGTTTGCATCATGCGGCATGTCGCTAAGCGGGGTCCACCCAAAACGAAAAGGTAACTCACATATGACCAACTCACCACGAGCTGCACCGTTTTTGTTCCACGACAGGTTTCTAAAATGGGCTTCTGTGAGCACAGTCTTCACAAGTACTACTAAAACGCTTGTACTGACATCGTAAAATGCGGACTCCACCCTTGATGCTCCATCCAGATTGGAGTGCAACTCCGAGAGCAATGGTCGAATAAGATGAAGAGGGAACATGAGCAGAGTGTCCAATGTGTCACCGGGCTTCAGTCCGTACCAAGCATCGCTTTCAAGGTGCTCGTTCCCAGCCATTTTCAGCGTCACCGGTGGGAGCAGGACAACACGGTACGTGCCACGAACGTGTCCCTCCGTGGAGATGTAGTGGTGGGCTGTTGGTACTGGTTCCACCAAAGATGCTTTTTGTGACTCGCTTGAAACTTTTTCATCCACCAGCGCTGTCTCAACTTGCGGAGACCCCTCTATAGAACGCGCGGCGGCGCCGAGTTTCGCATTGAGTCGAGATCCGAGATAAAATGTGAGACGATCAGCATATGCGGGAAGGGAGCCCCTCCAATGGGCTGCAAGAGCATCAAAGGCCCCATTCCGCACAACAAATGCCATGCGGATGACAAGCTTTATCTCCGTCTCCTCGTCCGCACCTCCAGCCAGGGTGGGAGACTGAGTGACGCCAAAATGGAAATGGTGAAACTCAGAGGATAGAAAACTCTCCAATGTGGCGAAACCCGCCTCAAAGACACCTTTTGGAATGCCTTCATCCACCCCAATTCCGTTGCGCCCACCGTTGAGTATAGAAGTAATATGCTGCATGCACACCGTGTCGTAATGTGCAAGATGAAGGGAGCACCACTTTTGAATGCTTTCATCCGCAGCGGCAGCCGCAGTTCCGGTAGCAACTGGGCGAAGTAAACCAACAGGACGCAAGTGCCGTGGCGTTTCCTTGGACCAACTCAGCGGTGACGACAGTAGTGCAGAAACAAAATGCGCAATCCACTGATGGTGTTGGTACACCTCCCTGTTGGGACCCACCGAAGCGTTCACGATGCCATCGCCCATCGATTCCCTCTTGTACCATCCACAGGCGGAGAGACTCGAGAAGTAACAAGTCGTGTGATGCGACAAGTCGTAGAATAGCTCCGCCATGCTCGTATTGATGGGAAAGTCAGCATTGTAAAGTGTCTCCGTCCACTCGGGGTGCCACGAACCTCCACAGCCGGACCATTCCAGCGAATCAAATCGCCTCCTCCGCAGTATGTGTACCCAAAACGGATCCAGATCACTGTTGAAGGTTAAGTGCTCATCGTTATCATCAGTCGATCCACGGGGCAGCCAAAGCGACGTCTTCTCCGTTATGGAGACGAGCGTTGGCTCCTCATCCGAATTGCCGATATCCTCCATTAGCGGGTGCAGATGCATGAAATACCTCTTCTCCGTCCGCGGAACAGCCGGACGGAGCGCACAGACAACCATGGTGCTCACAAGAAGCGCAAGCATGGCGCAGCACGCCATCTGTGAACGGAGTGACATTACTTTCCAAGTGTCCAATTCTCTTTTCCCCCACCCACCCACCTTCTCCTCCTCCTCCGTTTCTCGTTCTACACAGTTTCTTCAGCTAAATGTCTTCTTCTTCTACTACTACTACTACTACTGAAGCAAAAAAAAAAAAAAAAAAAACAAGCGCAGACACAAACAAAATACACATACGCATAAACGGAAGCATACAAAGAAGAAGAAGAATATATATATATATATATATATATATATATATATAACCAATAATACAATTTCAGTGTTTGCAGCAGGAAAACACAATCTCCACTGCACTATTACTACTTCTTTTTCTTCACTCGCGCACTCTCTCCCTTTATACTCCCCTCCCCCCTCCTTTTTTTTTTTCCCAACCCCCACATGCCACATTTCTCGCTCTTACTTCCTACCCGACACAGAGAATAAATAGTGATTATACATTACACTTTTTTTTCGTTCTGTTTTTGCTCCGATAAACTGTTAGAAATGTTTCACTTCTGTGCAGATCCTTTTCGTTTTTGTTTTCTCTCTCTTTTCTCGTATTGCACTTCACACTCCATCTATGAGAACAGAACCAATACTACTAAAGAAATCCGTCACGATGCGCCAGGCAATGTAAGATGATTTGTCCAGCAGTTTCACCGCAAGTAATTCTTCCCCACCGGTTGAGGAGCGAAAGTGTAATTGCAGGATAAAATCGGCACGCAAATAGGTAGCCCTCATGTCAACATATGATCCTTTAATCAAACCGGGTTCTACCATACGCTTCTCTACAGCAGGATGGCCATTTCCACCGTCGACAACGGCTATGAGGTCTGCCAAGGGCAGGTACCGCCGCATATTCCAGCTATGTGTGCTTGCATACCAGGATAGCACCGGTTCTGGTTCCGCGTGGTGCATCCTTCGCTCAAGAAACCGGATGACGAAAAAACGCTTGTGTGGGGCGCCATGGGGGATAAACTTCAGCATGAAGGTACCACGAGCCACAGAACTCTGAAAGGCAATAATTACTTCTTGTGGAATTGGGGGGCAACGGGTGCCACGTCGAAGAGCCACAGCGTTTGCGAGTGAGACCAGGAGAGAAGAGGGCTGCCTCTGCTGCAACCTTCTAGAAGGAATGGATTTCCATGCAACATGCCGCTCACCGGCGTCCCCTTGAAGATAAGACTCGCTCCCACCACATCGATTCTTGCTGTTAGTATTGCTATCGATATTGTTCCTGTTGCTGCTGCTGTAGTCATCGCCAGCATCATCTGCGACCCAGCGGCAATTGACACCCCGATCTGAAGCCCTCCCGTAGGAACACCGGCTGTAAGACGGGTTCACGGAGGCGGCGCGGTGGTGCCTGTACGATGACGGGAGACGATCCATATCGTCCACCACATCTCTATCATATCTATCCGAGAACCCTACGTACGGCGACGAGACACGGCATGCAGCACTGCCCAGCCAGTGATTTTTGTATGAACCTTGACCGGAGCCGCATTCTCGTGAGCTCGGTGAAATCACACGTGCGCTAAATGTCTGGCTTCCCGCATGTACCCAGGATCTGCCTTGGGTGTCAAGAAGACGATCTCGACACAAGGTCATTTCCCTGAAACGAGAAGAAAGATCATCAACACCCGTGAGCCGAACCATCTGGTAGTGACGACGATGCTCGACGGAGAAGAGATGGAAATGTACCGCGGCACAGAGTGCCGGAGTCGCGACGACCTGGGCAATAAACTACACACATACACGCATAAATATACGGTGGGAAAGAGAGAAAGAGGGAGGAATATCATGTGCAGTCAGCTCAACGCATAGGGAAGGGGGAACACACACATACACAGAGAAAGAAAGAGACAGAGAAAGACGCATGTAAGCCATCCTCTCAACTTCGCCAGATTTTACCTTCTTTCTTTCTCTCGTTTTTCTTTTGCGTTCAAATATGTGAGGAAAAGGAACAACAAAAAAAGACAGGTGGGCAATCAAGGCGTTCGCTGCAGTCAAGATGCATCGGTGGCCGCCATGGGATTTTAATAGTAATCCCCCACCCCCCAAAAAAGCCCTTCCCCCCCTCCCCCCCCCCCTCTCTTTCTTGTCTTTCCTGTTTCTTCCGTCAGAATCCTCAATGACGCCTCTGCTCGTTTTCTGGGAGCGCGCGCACAATGCGCATCACCGTGTTTTTAAAGCGCGCGGTGCCCTTTGTCCTCCTGAGGCACCTCTCAGCCTGTTCAGCATCCTCAAATGTGATAAAGGCAAAACCCCTGTAATTCCCCGTCGCGTTATCCCTTGGAAGGAAAAGCTTCTCGATTCTGTACTCGTCCGTGTGGAAGATATTGTAGAGCTCTTCCTTGCTGATGTCATCCGAGATGTTTGTGACGCGCAGGCGACGGTCTGTGTCCTCCTTTCGCTGCCCTGAGCTCTTCTCCCCCCTGGCAGCGGCCCATGTGCGGTCCTTTGAGGTGTCTGCCTGCGCGGACACCTCCTGTGCGGCCTTCTCCTGTTCCTCCTCCATCCTCGCAAAGCGTGCCAGACGGGCGTCTGTAACCTCAATCTTCGCCCGTTCCGCGTCGTTCATAAGACGCACGACCTCGTCCCGTGCTACGCGCTCCAAGGGGTCAATGTCCCCCAGTTCTAGCACGATTGGAGGGTCCCGCGAAACGAGATCCTGCATATTCGCGGCGTCGGTGTCCTTACCGAAGCGCTTCCACCTGGCGCGAACATCCACCACAGTGGCCGGGCGGTCGACATGGTACATGCGCACCTTTTTAACAATTTCATAGCGTTTGTTTTCGCTGTCGGTGATGGTTTCAACGACGGTCTTGGCGTTGTCCCACGCCGCCTTCGTCTCCGCACGCTCATCCCGGTGCAATATCCCATTTCTTCCAAAGTCGTCATCGAGCGACATGGAATCGATCTCGTCCGCCCATGCTGCCATTTTGCACCACTCTCTTATTTATTTATCACAACAACACAAACAGGACCCAACTCCCTTTTTTTTTTTTCTTATTCTGCCTCTTAAAAGGAGTATACACACCTGCAATTAGCTCCAAGATGGAAAGGAAGAGCTGAGAACGAAGGAGACACACAAACACATACACACACACACACGCAGAGAGAGGGAGAGTGCGACATAAACATGTATTACGGTAATATGTTTGCCTCATCGTCTAATTTTCCACACACTCACATTCAAACCCGGAAGAAAAGAAGGGCAAAAACAAGGCGGGCGGGCGGACGGAGCGAGCGATCGCCTTCTTCACCACCCAGCACGATTTTTTAGCGCTTCAAAAGCACCAACGCGGCTTCTCCTGCTCCATTTCTTGCAGCTTCCGCTCGTATACAGATTTTCGCTTCGGTGCATGCTGTGAATACGCCCGAATACCGTGTTGGTGTGATCTTCGTGCTGCTGTGCTTTCCTCTCCAACAAAAACCCCTTCCTCCTCCTCTTCTTCTTCTTCCTCTTCCTCTTTTTCCCCGTCATCAGACAACCTCCCATCCTCTTCACTTCCCTCGTATTTGTACAACCACGAGATGTCACGACCACCTGACCCACGTGGGGGGCGTACTTGTCGTCGCTGCTCTTGCTGTCTTTCTTGGCGAGGCAATTGTCGGCGTGACGGAAGCCATGGAGGATCGAACCTCTGGCCGCCGACTGAGCACTCACCGTCTCCTCCAATCAAACCCGTGGTGTTATGGGGCTCTCTACCCCGAACACCAGAGGACAAATCCCGGCGCCTGGGCGCCGTTAGGCCCGGAGACACCTTTGGAGAGTGAGGTGGAGCAGGAGTTAGACCGTGGGTATGAGCAGCAGATGGCTTGCCAAATAGATAGGAGTGCCGGTGGTCTGAGCGGTACAATGTGTCGTCCTCTCTCTTACTATATGGCGAAGGCGCGCGCTGCCGCCCGCTGTCATTCTTCTTATTTTTCTTTTTCTCCGATATGACGACATGTCCTTCGGAAGTGTCGTCCTCAATCTTCTTTTTTTGATTACCCTTGTGATGTTTGGAGTTCTCCTGGAGGCGGTCAACCTCTGATGCCAGTTCCATGCATTCCCTACTAATGTCCTTCAGACTGGTATGGGTCTTATTGGATCTTTTGCACCTCGTCTTTGATTCATCCCCAGTCTTTTGCTTTCCTTTTTTCGGACCCTGCCTCTGCTGCGTACCAACAAGAATAGCGCTGTAGTACTGAGCATAATACATCATCCATGCATAGTATGCTCGATACCACTCCATCTGCTGATAGCTCGACATCCGACTCCAGTCCGTTGCAATTGACGGTTGGTTTAGAGGTGCAGAACGTGCCAAATGATGAAAAGATGGGGCAGCTGTTGGTGTCATCGCTGGTGGTGGTGGTGGTGGTGGTAGTGGCGGTGTGTTGCGGGAGCCACTGCTGTGGTGGAAATCCGCCGCAGAGGCACGTGGCGCGTCTACTGGTGCCCTGGCAGCATCATTACGTGACAAATCCAATGAGACTGGGGATATCGCAGAGCCTGTTTGTTCCGAATGCAGGAAGGCGTCTGGACCATCGCATTTACGGCTCTCTTCATGGGCCAAGACGTCCTCCACCTCACGAAGTAGGTTGATAACGTCAGTGGTCCCCGGATCATCCTTGTCATGCAGCAACCAGTCCAGTCGACGCAGAACACCCTCCTCCGACACTCGCGTCGGTGATACGGCCCTCTGCGAGAGGGATCCCCACTGACCAGACGCGACAGCGCGTACGCCAAGCGGATCGACATGGTCACCACGCTGCGAGGGTACCGCCGGAGGAGGAGGAGGAGGAGGAGGAGCCACAGCTGTAGCCGCGGTGTGCAACACGCCATCTCCGCGAGGAATGCCCATCTCTTCGAATTTCTTCGCAAACTCTGCCCAATAATCCGGCGTTGGGTTACAAAAGTCACCGGGTGACGTGTTGTAGCCCATAGCCGATGGCAGTGCTACTGGTACTGGTGATGGTGCTCGCGCCACGTTGCTGTTGCTGTCGCCGCCAGCGCCGCCGTCACGGTTACCGCCACCAACAAGCCTGGTCATGCGGTCATGATATCTTTCGTGAAAAGCCAGTTGCTCCTCTACACGCCGCGAGCGATCATTGAAAGTAAATGGTCCATTCTGCATGAGAGGCACAGCGCCTCCTGACCGCATTCTACTTTCACCAACTACGTGAGTGTGATGAAAAGCACACGGGGGGAAGCAGGAGTTGATAATATCAAGAATTTCCTCCTCCTCCTCCTCCTCCTCCTCAGTCTCACATGATGAAGGAGATGCTACAAGAAGAGAATAAGCGCGCACACATACACACAAAGGTGTGCAAGGCTTTTCTTTTCCTCCTCATGAAAACGATGTCCCACGCAAATAAGCAAAAGAGCACCATAACTTTAGAAGAAAGGAGAAACACATAAAAACACACACACACACACACACAAAAAAAAAAAAAAAAAGAAAAACACGGATGCGTTAGAATAATAATAATAAAACATGACGAAGAAAACAACAAAAAGAAAACCAAAGTACATGCAATCTTTTTTCGGTGCCGCGCAAGCCCGACGGAGTTCAGCATTACCAGCGTTACATTGCCTTCTGAGCCCCTAGTTCTTAACCGGAATCCAGATCTTTACGGTATTGTCCGTACTGTATGTGGCAATAATAGGTTTGCTGTCTGCATGGTGAACTGCAGCGCCGACCACGCGGTCTCGATGACCCTCAAGTTTCTCTACTAGAGTAGCATTGCCCTCCTCTGTGACGTCATATATGCATGCTGTGTTTTCCATGCCGCATGTCACCATGAGATCGCACTCTGTTAGACGCCGTGGTTGTGGGTCGTTTTCCCGCTCGCCATCGTCAAAAAAGGCGGACACATTTGTCTTCTCCTTCGCACCCCTCCAGAAGGCTGCCTTGACAGTGTAGCCACGTGTAGGAACCCCACCAACAACATTGCGTAGTGTCAACGCATCTCCAGAGGATGTGTTCAGTCCAACTCCACGGTACAAGCGCACCATGTTATCAGCCGATACCACTACCAGCCGCTTAGAGTCATCTCTGTTGTGGTAGTGAGCAAGATGCGTGATGGGGCTCTGTGATGGCTCATTTTCAATGACAGATAGAAGCGGAATCGGTATGGTGGGGATCGCGTCAGTGGTTGCTGAACTGAAAGAGGTTGTCATCACGCCTGTACTATTTGGCACATTTATCTCCAATGAGGATGTGGAAGACAAGGCCAAGCCGACCTTGCGCACGTCCCAGAGAGCTATAGTTCCATTGTTGTGTCCCGTAACGAGTTGTGCTCTAGCGCTGTTGAAGGCCAATGCATTGGCTCGCACGTCGTGCCTCCACGAGATGGGTTTCTTCAGACGCAAGTCCACTATGGAGGTGTACCTCTTTGAATCGGTGCATGCAAAAACAAAGGCCTTGTCAAGCGGAACGACTGCCAAGAAAAAGCCTGCGGTGCTGAATTGGTAGACCGGTGTTGCGGCGTTGTCGGTGTGACGCGGATCCCACACCTTTACTGTACCGTCAAAGGAAGCAGAAAGAAGATTCCTGCTACCCTCAAACCAAGCCACGTCGGCGACGTTCTGCTCGTGGCCCGTGATGTCATGCACCTTCTCCCCTGTAAGGAAGTCGTGAAGAATGAGACGACCATCAAGACCACCTGTGGCCAGAATGGGATGATCACCTGGAGCAAACGCCGCAGACTGAACCGGTTTGGTATGCTCCCGGAGATCACGCCTAAGCTGAAACCGACGGTTTGATGAAGAATTTTGCATGGTTCCATTGTCGTACGCGAGATCAGACCCACCGATTGCGTCTGATGGAGTATCCATTATGTCACGACGAGAGACTGCCGCTCGCAGCTCGCGAACGCCAATAGAGGTCTCCAAGGTGATCCCCTTCGAGGCCAATTTGCTAACCGCGATGTCAAGAAGGGCGCTGAAATGGTACAGCTGCTTCTTTAGAATGTGGTTCTCGTGTCGTACTTCGGACAGCCGTTTTTGCAGCAGCATATTCTCATGCCTAATGGTTGCCACCAGTTGCGCTGCTGATGGGGCCACAGAGTTCTCAGCCATATTCCTGGTGTACGTGCGGTGCAGCAGCGTCCTCCCTCCGCCAATAAGCAAGTCAAGCAGAACAGAGCAAAATAATAATAATAACAATAAAACGCCCATATGTACACGTGACAAGCGAATAACAATAGCAATCATAATAATAAATGTTGAAGAGAGAAGGGAGACCCCAAGTCACGAGCGATGCGAATGAGGGGTTCTTGTCTGCCTATGGGGTGTATGCGAGTGAAAAATAAACGGCCACCAGAAGCTCTGGTCATAGTTCAGCACCAGCCAAATGAAGGCAGAAAGAGAGAGAGGGCTAGTGTAAAACACGAACATACACATACACACGAAAAGCAAAAATAAATTTTAAAAATGCCTGGAAGGAGGGACATGAGGCAACTTACACTGACCACGTGTCCACCATGTAGCGGCCCTGTTTCTGAAGCTGCCTCATGTACTCCTGACCCTGCGCCTGCCCTCCATCACAGCAGCACTGTGTGGCAATATCCTCCAAAGTCGCGCTGACATCCTTTGGCATCTGCGTAGAGTTGCCGCAGACGTAAATATACGACCCGGCGTTCAGCAACTGCCCTACGCTCTTTGCGTGCTGACCAAGTTGATGCTGCACGTAGAATTTTGTCTCCCCATCCCTGGAGAAGGCAGGCAGAACCTTCAGCTGACTCAAGTGATCTCTGGCGAGTTCAAGCCAATCCCTTGAGTAGAGAAAATCCTTGCCCTCGTACCTGCAGCCAAAAAAAAGAAAGATCGGAACATCGCCCCACTCATCGGCCTTCGCCGCACACTCGCGAATGAGAGCTCGCAGCGGGGCGACCCCAGTTCCAGTGCCGATACACACCAGTGGACTCGGTTTCACGGGGGAAAGCAGCGTGCCAGACCACAGGAAACACGTGAATATATCGCCAGGCAAGGCGCCAGCAAGTCGAGTGCTGCACAAGCCATTTCGAGCGCGCCTGTAGGGCGTCTTCCACGACAAGTGTGCCACCGTAAGGTGTATCTCCTCAACATCAAAAGACGGAGACGAGGAGATGGAGAAGAGGCGCGGCCGCATGGGTGGCATCAAACTTAGCAGCATTGACAAGGGTGGGTGAATGGTGGGAAAATCATCCAAAACCTCTACCACGTTCCGTTTCTCGCGATGGCAGTACGTCATAAAGTCCTCCAAGTGATCTGATGACGAAAGCTCGAGCAGCCGCTCCCTAATCTCCTCATCGGCTGTGAATTGCGCCAACATGCGGAAGAACGAGCGGCCTACAACCGCCTCCAAGTCGACGTAGTGTCGCAAGAAAAAAGCAAGTTTCATTGGTCTCCCAAAGAACGGTTGACTTTGTTGTTGAATAAGCCCCTCGGAGGTGTTGGGGGTCACACAAACTACGGTGTCACCAAGCTGCCGAATCCGAGTGAGAAACCTGTCGATCATCGCATCACTGTTGATGGAGTACACACCTAACGCGTCACCCACCGCAAAGTGCAGAGTTTTTTGCTGAAGCACGGCTTCCTCCAAGGGGATAACATCACGGGTAAACACCAAATGATGCACCGCTTGGAAGTGGTCCTCAGCCGTGAGGCGGACGTTCTGCCGCACGACACATTTAAACATGTTTTCACGGCGACAAACAACCTCATCTGGCTGCGTGAGACCATCGCACACAGTCACCTTGTACCTTGTGAGGACGGGTGGACTGGAGGGATTTTCCAACTCCACCTCGCTCTGGCTCTTGTACAAGGGGGAAAGTGCCCGCCACAATTCCGCGAGCCACGGAAGAAAGGCCTCGTCGTGCCCCTTTGCGTCGCTCTCGTCTCCAAGCCCGCGGTTGAGAAGCGGCATGCCGCCCAACTGCTTGAGACGATTGTGCAGCATTTTTGCCATGTAGTTGAACTTTCGATACAGGGAGTCACCCGCGCCGAAGACAGCAAAATCTAGTCCCTCCAAGCGTGGTGCCGTCTGCTCCAATAGCCTTGACCACGAGACACGGATGGACTCGGGTGACTCACCTTGGTTCGCATTGGAGCAGATGATCACCAACGGGGAGGCGCCCTGCCACTCCTCAAGCGGAAACTCATCTGCTGGGAGGCAACGGCATTGCTTGAATCCGTATTTTATTGCCAGTGAGACAAGGTTGTACGCCAAATTCTCCGCACAGCCAGTCTGAGTGCCGTAGAGAACCGTCAGAATTGCCACCTTCTCACTGTTCCCCATTTTTATTCCCCTCTACTCACCAATGTGCGCTCATACATACACACAGACATACAAAGAGAGAGACAAAGAAGAAGAAGAAGAGAAACGGAACTTTTCCTGATGTTATGATCCATCTAAAGGCAACAGGGGGGTGGTGGGGAAGAAACAAGATACATGTGCGTGCATATCTTTTCTTGTTCTTCCTCTTCTTGAGGAGTCGCAAAGGATTCGTGCGAAACGACTGCATCTGTCAGATTGCTTTGCATTCTCCCATGGAAACCCATGACAACAACAGCAACAAATGAGTTCAACAACAACAGAAAGAAAACTCACGCAAACACGGAAGCATCCATGCAGCCCTGGCAAAACGGAAAAGAAGTAGTAGAGGAGGGATTTCCCCGTCTTGTAGATGTCTCATCCTCATTATCATCCACCGTCATCTCTCTGCACCCCGCCCACGCACGCTTTTTTTTTATTTTCACCATTGCAGTTCCTTCTTCACCTCTTGTAGAACGGTTGCGTTGCTTGTCAGTTTTGCCTGCATGTCACTGTTTTTCCAAAACAGACGTGTAACCACTGCATGCATCTTCGTGTTTGCCTCCACCACAGACTGTGTGTACTCCCTGAGGATGCGTTTTTCCAGTTCCTTGCTGCATTCGTCCACCGGAGCTGTTGACAGTGTCAATTTGACGATCTGCTTCACATGACTGCATGTCTCTGACAGCTTTGCCTGCCAGCTCCGACTAAATTCAGACACAGCCCGCATTGTTGCCACCTCGCTCAGTGCATCGGAAAGCGATTCCACCGACGGCAACTCCGACGGCCCGCTGTCACTGAAAAACGCGCTCCCCAGCGTCTTCTCAGCAACCTGAGCAAAGTCAAAGAGATAACCAAAGGTGTCATTCACCCTAGAGTCCTCGTCCACAAATCGTGCGACTTCGTTCGAAAGGCGACTTTCAACGTAGGCTATGTGCGCAGGCGGCGCAACACAAGACTGCCAGCCATCCACAGCAGAAGGTGGAAGGCTAGCCACCAACCGATTCCATGTCACTAATATGTAGAGCAGATTGTTTACAGAAAAAATGCGTTGCGCCAAGGAATTTTTGTGTCGCTTCGAAAGCATAAAGACAAAACCAACAATCATCTCCAGTTCATGAAAAAAAACGCTGGAAATGGTAGGGTCACAGACCAACACATCCCTCCCGTTCACCATAGAACCACTTAGGCAAATGCAATTCAAAAGCTCCACCTCGCCCGCAATTTGAATGAATCTCCGCACTATGGGATGCGGTCCCAACGTTGCAGCAGAGTGTTTTTCCTCAAAAAGCTTGATTCTGCCCCTTGTTACATCACCAGCCGACATCTGAAAAGGTGTGAGACGCATTGTCGTCAAAAACCGCGTTGATTTTGCATCATTTGCCATAACGTCATGCAAGGTGCTCGTCAGCGTCGTCTTGGTCAGCTCAATAATACTGCTAAGAAGGAGCAACGGAACCGGGTCATGCAGCTGACACAAATAACCCTTAAAGCTGTCTATGATGCGAAGGCCGGCAATAAGACACTGACGATCCGTCACAAGCGGCAAGTCCTCGATAATACTAGCCCGAGCCGTGTCTAGCGACCGAAGCAGCACAGCGCGCGCCAGCCTCTCCACCTCCTCATAATCCCTCTTCAGTGGTGATGATGATGATGATGATGATGATGATGATGAGAAAAAATAACCAACAAAGTGGCATTCCGAGACGCAAAGGTCAACCAGGAGATGCATGCACCGCATAAAATGCCAGACCCAGGTACCAAGCCCATCCAGCCATTGCGACGCCTCCGCGTCAAGGGTGAGAGAAACACCAGAAATTCGCACAGCACACAATGCTGCAATCGTGTCCTGAATTGTTGCCTCCCGCATTGGGAAAGGTCGATCCGGCTTCAGCATACGTTCCGCAAAACTACGCATGTGTTGCGAAACACTTCGCTCGCGCCTAGGGAATGGCTGAAACGGGAATCTCAGCATCGATGGCGGCACTGTAACACAGTTCCCTCTCGGGGAACCACAGTCCCGATTGGACAACACATCATGCACATCATCGGCCAGGATTATGGTTTCAATGCTACTGACCTGCGCAGTACAGGCTTCGCCGAAGCTGCGCAGTGCAGCACGAATGCGCCGAACAAAGGTATCCGACATACGTTTCACATACTCCTGAAAAATACCCTCGACCGCAGGAGGATTGTAACCTTTCAGAAAGTCCATGGCGTTTTGAGCATCATCCAAAAGGGAACGCTGCAAACACTGAATGCTGGAAAAGTCCTCCACTCCGGCCAGCATCGTTATACGCTTGATGAGATACCGCTCCAGTTTGCCTCCAGCTCGTGCAGCTGCTGCCTGAAGCTGGGGTCGCATCTCAAGGTCCACCGCGGAGCCCTCCAGCTCCTTGTTGGAGGAAAAGAATGAGAACTTCTGTTTCGCCTCTGCAATGATCGCCAGGTACTCCTCGTCTACTTCTCGGTTGGCAATGGCGTTGCAGAATGCTTCACATTCCCGAAGTGCGGTGTATACTCCGTTCAGTCTGCTGCTGCCAAGACGACGATTGTTGATGTTGCGCACAAGGTCAACCGTCTGCTGCTGCATCTTTACCATGTCCTCCGCGGAGCCGGCTAGCCGCCGCTGAAAGGCGATGATCTCCTCCTCAAACTGCACTAACTTCTTCTCGCACTCATCAAACTCGGTGTATAGAGAGCAGATGCTCTCCGCCTCGTCAACGTGGGCCTGAATGAATTCCTCACGGAGGAGGGAGAGTTCAGCCTCGTGTTGCGCCAAAATGCCTTGCAGATCCGTCCCATCCCCGAGGTAACGTGTGAGAGCGTGCTGCTCCGCATCAGAACCGCCGCGCATGAGCTTGTCAATCTCATCAAAACGAAGCAACATAAGTTCCGCTCTCTCGCCTACCGACAAGGCGTCCGCATCGCCACTCATTTCCTCGCTCCGTCTTTGCTGCACCCTCTCGCAGCAAATCCAACAATAAGAAATAACAACAGAAACAACAAAAGAAAGAAGAGGAATAATGCGTCGGGTCACAAGACATCGAAATAATAATAATAATAAACGAAAGGGGAGAAACGATAATAATAAGACGGAAGGTAGGGTGAAAATAAATAAGGGAGAATTTCTTTTTCACCTCTTATGATTAAAAATGAACAACAACAACAACAAAAAAAAGGCAAAGAACAAACAAACAAGCGAAGAAAAAAAAAAAAAAAAAGAGAACTGGAGTAATGAGAACAACTACAACAGACATGCAAAACAAGACAAGCCATACACCAACCACTCATGCAGCAGCAGCAGCAGCAGCAGCTGTAGCAGCGAAAGAAAGCAGTTGCAAAAGGTTTGTAATTTCAGCCCTTTAAAGGGGGATTGCGTGTGTTCACGAGGGAGACTTCCCACACTAATGTTAAACGCACCCAGCAGGCACTGCGTTGGCACAATAGTAGTAAAATACTTCGCCCTCCTCCTCCTCCTCCTCCGTGGAGGTGGGAGGCGCAGGCGGCGCACTCTCTATCATTTGTGGCTCGTCATGTTTTGCATCCTTTGCCAATACGACATTATCACCTTTTTCTATTACGGGGTTACGGAGATTAACCTTGTTGCTGCTGTTGTTGCTGCTGCTTTTGCTTCGGTCCATGCAAACTCCATCAAGAGCACCAATGAGGGCAACAGCCTCCATTTCTACGTTTGGATTAGAGCTGCGTAGCATCGCATCATCAGCAGGCAGAACATCCGTAGTGTCTAAGGCGGTGTCAACAATTCGTGCGCCAGGGGGTCGTTGCTGCAATTTGGGGCCCGTTGTTCTATGCGCAGGCTGCGCAGTATGGTTCAAGGCATTCTCGTTGAGCTGTGATGATAAACTGTTTGCTACCTGATGCCCGTGTTGTGGTGGTAGAGTCGAGTCAATGGATGCACGCTGTAAACCCCTCTCCACGTATGCTCTCCGCCGCCGCTCAAACATCTCTTCCGCAATCAGCTGGCGGCGAACCTCCTGCACCCACGTCAGTGTTTCAACGCGCGCCGCTTCGTGACGTGTGAAGTTGCGATAGGCCTGAACCTTTTGTTGCGTTGAACCCATACTGACTCCAGCCTCCTTGCACGCAATCAGTGAGTCACATATAGAAACGCCATCTGGAGCACTACGGTCCACCCAAGGCGCGTCACCCATTACGAGTTCCAGGTGCTGCTGAAGCGACAGTCGTTCCAGCGACGTAGCAGGGTCAATGTTGCACAAGGCGCATGCACGCAGCGATCGCGGAGAGTCAATCCGCGGAGGACTTGCGGCGGCAGTGGCAGCAGCGAACATGCCCAGGTGGATGCGGTCCCCATGCCCACTCAGCCACTTCTCCTGCAGTTGCTCCAGGTTATCCAGGTGGACAGGCTCCTCCATGTCAGTGGTGAGAAGGTGCTCTACAACCCGAGAAGTGAGGTGGGCAAAAAAAAAAAAAGGGCATTTCGACAAGGGGGAAGAAAATGCAGGAGGGTTTAGCGTTGCAAACAAAATAAAAAGGGGGAAGAAAGAAAAAGAAAAGAGAAAGCAGCTGTCAACAAAAAGAATTAGAGGCGGCTTCAAGCGTTGAGAGCCAAACAAGGCGCATGCTAAAAACTCTTGCCTCCTGCTTCGCCCCCACCCCGCAGTCTCGCGCAACAGGCATACGCCAGGGGATGCGTTGGAGTCCATGCGCCGATCCGCCATCCCACAGCGAAGGGGTGGAGTTGTCTGGATGCACCAAAGACCGATTTTAAAACTCCTTTTTTTTCTTTTTACACACACACACACACACACAAACACAAACGGATAAACAACAGCCCGAGTGATCCCCATTGCTCCTCTCTTTTCTCCCAACACGCCTCGTCACCTTCTGCAGATTCCTCCTCAGTCATCTCTCTCTCTCTCCCTCCACACACACACACACACACAGACACGCAGACACGCACATCTCCCCCACATGCACACACACGAAGGAAAAAATAAATAAATAAAGAAAACGAAAGAGGAGAAGGAGGAGGAGGAGGACACAGAGAGACGAGCGCCGCGATAACATGAAGTCCAGATTCCACAACAAGAAGATAAAACACCGAATAGGGTGCAGAACAACACCAATTATAACAACAACAACAAGAGGAAAAACAAGAAAAAAACACGAAACTGCAAGCGTGAGTAAACTCTCTCCCTCCCCTCCCCCATTAGCGTGACTACGGGGCTCCTCTTTCTTCTCTTCTTACAAACAACACCCACTCCCATCTTCCGTGTCACTGCAGTTATTGTTCCGCTACAAGCAGAGATGGGAAAGTCAAATACAGATAAACGCGGACATATATATATATATATATATATGAAGCGTCTAACGGCTTAGGGGTGTAGTTGCCGGCACATCGATGCTGCTCTTACTATGTGGTGTGCGTGGACTGCACTGAAGCACGGAGAGTATGTCTTGAAAGGCTGCGTGTGTGATCTGCATGAGAATACTATCTTGAACGACTCTGCAGCTGAATTGTGGGATGTATGTCGCATCGGTGAGGGCGTCTGCTGCGATGAGGGACCAGCTTGGCAGTTCTAAGCGGATGTCTTCCTTTCCAGCAAAGACCTCCACCTTGCCTGCAATTACCAGAGTGAAAACGTCGGACGGCACACTTCTCCGGTACAGCCATATGTTCGCCTTGTCATCATGATCAAGGCCTCGTGAATCCGTTGGGGGTCGCACCTTGTAGACTGCACTATGCTGGCTGATGGCCTGAAGCAAATGAGAAGACATATCTCGCACAAAATCACTTAGCACTGGTAGCGATTCACAGAGGAATAGCGCTGACGCCTTGAGTTGGTTCGTGCTTAGGCTAACACGGCGTGCACACTTGGTCGTCAATCCAACCTGACGCTTAATGAGGGACTGAGAGGCGGAAATTATGGGCTTCGGATCCACATCGTACTCGTCGAATATTTCACTGTGAATGAGTTCCTCAATGACATCCTCCATAGTGACAAGGCCCTTCACTTCATAGTAGGGGTCACCATACGGTCGTTGCTGCACCTCCTGCACCAACGCTATGTGAGACTTCCCTGTCTGGAAGTATTTGAGCATCGAGATGAGTTTCGTCTCCGAGGGAACTATGTGACAGCGCCTATTATAAAACATCACCAAAAGCAGCACAGGTGTGTTCTCACGCGGGTCTACCAATAGAAGGTCCTTCGCGAAGAGGACACCAATGATGTTGTTCTTGCTTTGCTGGTATACGGGAATGCGGCTGTGACCACGCTCGGAGATGAGTTGAATGGCCTCCTCGTTGAGTGGCTCACTTGCCTCTAACATGAGAACATCTACGATGGGCGTCACCACGTCCATCACCGTCTTCTCGTGCAGCTCCATGGCACCAACCATGAGATCCACCTCCCGTTCCCCAAGCCCTGACTCCGACCCACGCGCGGCGTGCATGAACATGAGCTTTTTTAACTCGTTGCGCTCATAAATCTGCCCAGGGTCCGTTCCAATAAAGCGGTCAAGCACAATGCTGAGCGGCTTGCAAATTGGGTAGAACAAAAACATGAAGAACTTCACAAGAGGAACGCTCTTGGATCCCACCTGCAGAGCGTGCGCAGACATCAGGGCCTGCGGGAGAACTTCACCACCGATCGTCGTCAGAGATGTCGACAAAACGGTCGCCACCCAACCATGAATGTGCGAGTCCGTTATTTGCGTCATAAGTGTATTGACCATCACGTTGCCGAGAATCAGCGTGCACAGCAAGTGATTGCCCAGACGACGAATGGGGAGAATCTTGGACGCGTATGTTTTGTCCGGTTCTGAGCCGCTGTCTGCAATAATCTCTAGTGAAAGTGTATCGAGGCCCATGATCGCGAGCGTCAGCCCAGCGAAAAGAGCGGCAAAGAGGAGCAGGATGCCGTTGGCGAAGATAAAATAGACCCACTGCACCCCATTCATCTCCTCGTGCTCCACCGCCTCCACCTTCTGCAAATGTGAAAGTGCAGCCACAACCACAATGAGAGGAGCGGCAGTGGCAAGTGGCGGGGTGCGTCTCCGCCTTGCTGGGAAACCGACACCCGGGCCCTTTTCCTGCGATTTGTCTTTGCACATCATCTTGCTTGTGTTGATGTGCGCCTTTCGTTTCTGCCTGGCTACTTTGTTTTATTCTCTCTTGTTCTTTTCGCCCCGTGAGCCACCGTGAGAGCCGTCAAAAAAACAGCGCACCTATTTCAACTCAAAGAAATTGAAGGAAAACAAATAGAGGAGAGGAAGGCACTGTGGACGGGCCAGAGCGAAACAAACAAACAAAGAAACAAAAAGAGAAGTAGAATGCGGGCAGAACAGCAGCGAGGACTGCCATTGGGCGAGCATGTGGCACACACACAACGCACCATCATCATCATCATCATCATCATCATCATCTTGGAAAACAAATACACCATGTGAGCAAACAAACCAAACGAGAACCCTCAGCGGCAGCGGGCAGCGCGTGAAGGAAAACGAAATGGAGGAAACTGTGAAAACCAAACCCGTCCAAAATATTAAAAGCAAAAGGAAAAAAAAAAAAGACACACATATGCAAATATATATACAAATATATATATAAGGCCAGGAACGGGGAAGTAAAGCACCCAAACATATGATTCCCTCTTCCCTTGATGACAGCAATGGATGACATCTCCCTTGAAATTCACTCTCTTCACGGGTTCATGCGAGACGATTCCCGCACCAACCTTGCCTCGTGCTGATCATTTTCAATGTTTGCGAGTATGTGCCTCCCACTCATACGATTCTTGCCTGGGCACTTGCGACTCTCCTGCAGAATTTCCCTGGTGAGGTACCCAATCATTTTTCCCTCCATTTCGACATCATCAAAGCGCCACTGCGTTGGTGCCGCACCTGGTGGTGTCTGTGTGGGGTGTGAACTGGTGCTGGAGGACGAGCCTTCATGACCAAAAGCCGCTGAAGAAGCCTGCGAGGCGGAAAACGCCGGAGGCAGGAGAGAGGTGCTGCGAGGCTTCATCCGGATGCTGTTGTGGCAATCACGCTGAAGACTCGGAGGGGAAATAATAAAATGCGGTGACTCAGAAAAGGTGCCCTTCTTCGTTTCAACCTTGTGAGAAATATCAGACATCGGTGGCGGCTTGATGCCCGTGTCTACGCCTGCATCTGCGGCTTCATCATCACCGAGCACGTCATTTTCCCTCTTGTCCCACGTTACCTTTGCCTTGCGCTTGTCATCAGGGGTTTGAGGAGCTTTGCCTTCCTCTGATGTAGAGAACGCCTCCATCTCGGCCTCAGTGTTACACTGCCCATCCCCACATGCAGCACTGAGTGCAGGACATAATGCATCGATGAGCGCCTCTTCATCAGCTTCGCAGTACTCTTCTTTATGCTTTTCCACCTCACCCACTTCCTCTTTCATCGGCTGTGCAGCAGGCTTTTCTTCGTCTGAGGTTGCCTTGGCGAGCGGCAACAGCTTCGGCTCTCCGTCAAATACGAACACCTCCGGTCCGTACAGGGACGATAGATGCTGCAGCAATAGCTGACGCGCCTGCAGCGTGGTGCCCCCCTTGCACGGTACCACACCGTAGCGCCGTATCCGCATCTCGAGATTTCTCAGCAACCATGCCTCCTCGCTCCCTTTGGCAGCATCACCAACACCATCACAACAACAACAACAATCGAGCAACATCTGGTGCAATGTAGCGGTGTCAAGGCAGTATCCCTCCAGCTCGTGGAGAGCAAGCAAGCGTGAGGCGCACTTTGCCGCCAGGTGTGCTGTTGCCATGGGCGGCGGCGGCGTTGTTGTTGTTGTTGTTGTCACTCCCAGACGCGCGAGGAGACGACGGTAAAACGACATGGAAAGCGCAGATAATGAGTGGAAAGGGTAACCTACAAAAAGGGCCCACCGCCTGAGGCTGCAGATGGTTTGTACATCCACATTCAGACGCTGACGAAGTAACGACGCCAAACGCACATCCTCCGTGATGCGATCCTCTCTACTTGTGGACTCGAGAGCGACGACCTTCACCACCTGTGGCGATGCGAGAGCATCAGCAATTTCCACAGGAATACCGCAGTGCTGAATGCCAGATGTAGACAGAGACCTAAGGGAGGAGCCAGCGCATTCAACGAAAACAATATCACCATGAGTAGTCGCAACAGATAGGCTGAAGCGGTCTGCATCCTCGTCGAACACGCAGTGCATGCCAATGAGACGCTCCTGTTGAATAGAGCGAAGTGTCGCCTCATCACCAAAGCAAGAGATGTAGGGAAGCGTTATGTGTAGTAAGCTGCGCGCGCGGGGGTGTCTTGATTCTTCCTCGTAAATGGGACTCCTCCGCGTAGGTGGGCCCAGAGAGTAGAGTGCGTCTGGCACTCCACGACTGGCGTGCAGAAAACGTGGGTGGAGCATCACACAGCCGGACCCATCACGTTGCATCGCAAACTGCAGGTCGGGATGGTCCAACAGCACGCGGGCGTCCGGAAATCGCTTGACAAACTCCGGGCCAAAGTCTGAACAGTACATACCAAAGGCATCAACAAAGTGTGTCTTGTACACGTGTCGCACTCGCTTTTCCAAAACGCCAAACGTCGGCAACACAAGTGCGAGTGCATTCAGGGCCTGGTGAAACACGTCAACCTGCTCCCTGAAACCGTAGAGGACGTTCGCCGTCCCTCCACCTTGCACACGTGAGGAAAGACGAACGACACTGTAGTCTGATGACCACTCAAGAAGCGACGCAAGTGACGGGGTCATGAGCTGCTGCCACTCCAGCGCAGTAGAGGCAACTGCCCTGGACTGCCGGAGACGCATCTGCTCCTGAACGAGGCTCGAAGGCACAAAATATGTGGGAACAACATCACACAGCTCGTCCTCCAGTGCGTCTCGCTTCACACCACCACTGATGTTGTCCCTCCCCTTCTGGCGCTCACGCCACTCTTGAGGCACCCAAGGTTGCCAGCCCACTATCGCATCCCAGTGGCTCCTGCCCGCTGGAGTCATGGAGACGGAGACAAATAAGGGTGCCAACTGCGACAGCGCTTCGCTAAACGCCTCAAATGAAATGCTCGTCGGCAGGACACCAGCTTGTAACGCATTCTGCCAGATGGTGCCTGCTGGCTGTGGCTGCACCGGCACAAGGCGAATCACGTGCCATGGCGACAAGCAGGCGCACACCGGGGACGGGAGTGCTGTCAGGTACTGCCGCGCCAAGTCGTCCATGTCGATAGTAGAAATGGCCGGCACGCCACTCTTCCACCGCACCAAGTGTCGCCACAACTGCATCTTCTGGAGGAAACAAACCAAACCAAACGCAAATAGAGGGATGGAGCAAAAGGAAAGAATCAGAAACAACAAAAAATTTTAAAAGAAATTACATGAGCGAGGGAATAAACGAGACAAGAGACAAGGGAACGAAGAAAAAGACAAGGTAAAGGAGAATAATGATGATGATATACATGCATCTGCACCAATAAAGAATCCCATTAGAGAAGCGAGTTGCAATGGGATATGAGACATCCTACAGAAACAAGTACAATACAAAGCCACCACTAATTTGTCAACCCAAAACATCACTTCCCCGCACAGACACCTACAACTTCTTGATAAAGGGCTCAGAGAGAGCGGACGAACCTCGGCACACCTCCATCATCGATCCCACCGCAGGGTAATCGCATGACATGTCTTCCGTGTTCTTCCTCTCCTTGTTGTTTTTGTTGTTAGACCAATGAAGCTCGTCAGATTCTGGTAGAAAAGACATTGAAAACGCAAGAGAGCACTCACCATCGCTCTGCAACAGAGGTGCATACGATAAAGACTTGGAAACTCTAGATGACCCTGCCACCCCAAATAGCGCCAACAACTGGCGAGAGTGGGGGAGCCTTGACACAACGTAGAGGACCAGTCGCTGCAGCTGCAGGAGATCTGGAAAGAAGAAAAACTTGACACCAGCATACATAGACAATGTCACCAGCGGCACCATCACGCCAAGCATACACTGCAGGTAGAACTTTCCGTTTTCCAGGAGTCCTAAAAAGGAGTGGTTTGTTGATAACAGGGCATAAGACGTAAACAGAACAAACATTGCCACCACTGACCACCCCAACGCCGTCCAATGAAACACGGTAATGAAGTGTGTTTCCAGAAGTATGATGCATGAGTGCAGTGTCACCAGAGCGCAGAAGCAGACATAAAAATCACAACTTCGGTCCATGGAGTGACCATTCCGCAAGATGCCACCGTCCGTTTCATATGAAAGGGTAAATGCAAAAAAGAAAATCATACTGCCGTGAATGAATCCCCTGAGAATGTATCCGTAGAACGTCAGTGTGTTCAAGTATCTTCGTCCTCGAGAAAGGGCGTACAACTTTGGGTTGCACAGCATCACCGATGCCGAAACTGGCATATTCATCACACAAAAAAATGTCACGGGTGCAGTAAAGAGAGAGTCGTACATCACGAGCGAAAAAGAATCAAAGAAAGTCACGCCAGAAAAATCAGTATACATGTTGAACAGCAGCTGCATCCACGCCAGAGACACAGTCTTCCAGAAGCTCTGCTGTACAATAATGGCAGACCGCTGATACGCCGTATGGCCGTGAAATAACAACAGCCTCGACAGGAAAGAAAACTGCGATATGACAAAGTCCGAGGCCGTCGCAGCCTGATTCCCCTCCCTCCCCTTTATGCCAACGCCCACGTGGGCGCACTGAATCATTGACACATCATTTCCCCCATCCCCAATCGCCAATGTTACGTACCCCGCCTTTTTCACTTCCCGCACAACAAAAGACTTTTGGTCAGGTGTCATTCGGCTGCAGATGACAGTTGACGCATGCAACAACACCCGTTTAAAATTAATAAAAAGTTCCTCGTTGCCGCACTCCTTCATGAGCTCAATGGTCTTCCCCGACAATGAGATGGCATAGCCTTCGTCTCCTTTGGATACACTATCGCACGTTATGGGATTCCCCTCATTTCTCAGGGGGTCGTTATAAAGGGGGTACGAGCGGCTACATGACGTGTCGCTACAGATAGGATGGCACACTAATGATGAACTCGATATACGACGAGAGAACTCAGCGAAAAAATCCCGAAGACCTGAACGCACGTACCAGGAGAAGTTACATCGGTGCTCCTCCTCAGCCTTCACAAACTGTTTTCTGCACAGGGCATAGTTCACGTGCTTCTCGACGTATTCCAAGTGCTCCTTGACGGACATGGACTCTACCTCTTCGGGTGTAAGGGCGACAACTCTTTCACTAGCCCCAACGAGCCCGCTGGCAATGGCTGTTTGTTTCGCCGTTTGGCTCTTGTCCCCCGTTAGCATCCACACCCGCATTCCAGCCAGTCGCATTTGTGTGATTGTGCGACAAACATCTTCCTGTAGATGATCAACCACAGCAGTGATACCACAATACACAAGTTCCTTTTCAATACGCTCGTACGAGTAAGCAACACTCAGCGCACGTAAATCAGTGGATGGGATGGCCTCCTGCTTGCGCACATCTATAAGCCAATCCTGCACCTCAGCATCTGACAGGTAGCGGTATGCCGTGACAAGTGTACGTAATCCTTCCGAACTCATTTGGTTGAGGGTGCAGAGTGTCAGACGCCTGTCATAGGAGCTTTCTAGGCAACGCATCAATACGCTCTCGTCCGAGCCTTTTGTTACAAGAAGATACCGCGAATCCCCATCGATTTGAAGAAGAACACTTACGCGGCGGCGATCTGGCGTGAACGAGAGAACACGCACTATTGTGGCAGATTCGACCTTTTCACCCAACAACACAAAAGCTCGTCTCCGCGTCCTCTCCAACAGTTTGACACCAAGAAGCGCTGCTCCCTCTACAAGAGCCACCTCGTCCGGCGAAGGAGACAACCACATGGAGGAATGAGTGGAATGAGAGGGAGAAGGAGGGGAAGAGGCATCGTTGGCAAGAGTTGCCATAGACGACATCGATAGCGACGGCGGCAGTAACTGTTGCTGATGATTGTTGAAACGATAATGATGCACCGCATTTGCCGCCATGTGAATCGTCCTCTCCACGGTGTTACAATACACAAGAGTGCGCATTAACTGCAGCATTGACTCGTCCTGAGACAAGGACTTTTTCACTTTAGATGCCTCATGTGGGGCTCCTGGGGTGAGAACGTGGCCACTTGCTGTCACGGCACGTGAGAGTGTCATTACATTACACGTGAGGGTGCCTGTCTTGTCCGTCAGCACGTACTCCACCTGCCCAAGGTCCTCTATGAGAGAGGAATTGTGTACTTCTGTCGCACCACAGTTGCCTGACAAACTCACATCCCATATGATAAAAGCACTAACGTAGGACTTTGATGTGTCGAGCATCACCTTAAAAGAGAGCGGTACCATTGGCGACACCAGTGCGAAGAAGCGCAAGGGCAATATAAGAGCGTACTCTGTCAGCGCGGTTGCATCGTCATAGGGGCCAAGATACCAGAAGGTTCGCTGATCCTCCTTTTTCTGCATGCCCGACAGAATAACGAAGACTGCAACCAAGATGAACTCGACAACAAAGACGAGAATCGCCAATCGGTTGAAGCATTGGTCGATAATAGACCATTTGGTTCGTGGCGCGGCGTGGGTCATAGCTACCCTTGTCTCATTGCCCGTTAGCACTGCAACTCCAATGACAAACCGCGTATTCTTCAAAACACTGGTGTGAAGGGCAACATTTTCCGCACTTATGCCAATGAACAGATCATCCTTTTCGTTTCCGTATGGTGCTTGCAGTTTTACGGTCCCACTGTAACTGTTGAGAAACGGCTTGGGCCCCTCTGAATCGATAATGCAGGCCGCAGCCTTGATAAACTCAGCTGCCGAGAGTATGTTAGCCTCATCATCTTGCGTCGATTCCACAGTTGTCGTGCTTGGAATCGGGCGCTGCCCGTAGAGGTCTCCCAATACCGCGTATCGGTTCTTGCACACGGATTCGCCGTCTAGTGCCTCTGTTGAAATCATAACTTCACCATTTTCATCTGAGGACAGAAGCAGAACCACATCACAGGGAACAACCTCCATAGATGATAAAAGCAACAAGTCCCCTACTCTTATATCACTAGACTTCACATTTGCTATGTGCAGTGTGTCGATGTTGATAGTGTTGTACCTCCTGGCGTTGCACTCCTTGTCAAGTCGATGTCGACGCCAGTCGTCGACGCCCTCTTTGATGGCGGTGATCAGAAAGGCGATAGTGAGCGGGATGAGAGTTGTCAACGGACTTACAGAGGATGCGAAGGGCAGGAACTGGATTGCCGTGATGAGCAGGAAGTAGAGGTTTATTGGTCGGTGGAACTGTTCAAAGAGGCTCATTGGGAGAAATGTGAGAACAGTATACTTGGAGCCTTTTACCCTATTGTCACAGTACTCTTCCGATGGGTAACCGGGGCGGATAGTTCGCCTGTCATCGCACTCCTCCCGCCTGCTGGTGCGGCGGAAACAAGAGAGAATGTTGCAGAGTCCCATTTCAGTGGGGCTCTCAAAACTACAGTGACGCGGGAAACTGCATGCAAAAATACCGCCCATAGAGAGACAGAGATGAAACAGAGAAGAGGAGAGAGAGAGAGAGAAGAAGACGTAACAACAAAAGTGACGTTCAAGCAATACACACACACGCACACGCACGCATGCATGCATGCGTGCATTAGCGGCGCACATGGGCAAAGAGAAAGAGAGTAAGTGCGTGGAGTGAGACGTCAATGAATGAAGGGGAAAGAAAGGTGGAGACGAGTCATCACACTCACAGACGTTGCAACAAGAACTCAATTTTCGCTGCGATCTTCTCCTTCAGCGCGGATGCCGTCTCCAGGTGGACAAATGTTTTGCCAAAGCGCCATGCAAGCCAGCAATACATCTCTGCTCGGCGGTATACATGTTCCATACACGTCAGTATACGCTGCAGCGCTCTCGCGTCTGCGTGTCCACGCAGGTGTTCGCATTCCCTGAGCAGCAGTTCAAACTCCTCGTCCACGCGAAGGCGGACATGCCGACCAGCGGCATGGTCCTGTGCGAACAGCCGCAACAAGTCATACGTTTTCCTGCCATGATCATTCAGAGGTACGTAACAGAATAGAATTCGATCGCTCAAGGTGAGCTCAGAGACCGTTTCCAGCTCCTTCGCAACCTGCAGCAACGAGCGAGAAAGATCACATGGAAAGAGCACATCATCAGAGGCCTGGCAGCAGTCCGCGAATTCCTTTATTTTCTCGTAGAACGCCACATGAGTCTTGCCTACAGCACAACAAGTCTCCCTTCCCTCTGTTCCCCGTGGTGCAGCAGCAGCAGCAGCACCACCACCGTGGAGTCCCATGTAGAGCTCCAAGATGTCGGCTGTAGGGAGGAGGCCTGCCTTCTGCAGCGGGGGGAGAGGACTATTGACGGCTTCATTCAACAGAGCAAAGTCCTCCGAATAAAGGGTAGTGCAGCAGCCAACGGCATTTGAGCGCGCCACCCCAAAGCGACCTGCGCGTCCCACAACCTGCACCGTCGTTGCTTGCGACAGCGGGGCCATCTGCCTTCCATCAAACTTCTTCATTGTTGCGAAAACAATTCTTTCAATACTCATATTTAGTCCGTATGCAATAGCGTCCGTAGAGATGAGAACGTGTCGGTTCGCGGTATTTCCCTCGACAAACTCCCCTACACCTCGGTTAAACGCACCCGCCTGCGCCTCCCTAACGGAAAATGGCATCGAGCCATATATGCAATGCGGGATAACCCCAGGGAGACCCTCCAATTGCTTCCTCATGTCCAATATCATTTTTCTCGAAAAGCACACAAGGCAATCCCCGTTTTTTAACTCTCTCAGGTCGCCACACAACGAGGGGGTAACCTCGAGTGGAACAAGACGCCTATGAGGAACCAACTCGAGTCTACGGAGTTCATATGTTTTGTACAGCAAGCTGCGGATGAGTGGAATCGCGCGCTCCTCACCACAGAGATGGATCTCACGCGCAGGGAGTCCAAGAAGTGCGCGCGTCCACGCCCACCCCCGGTCCCTGTCGGCGATCATCTGGACTTCGTCAATTACTCCCACATCCACCTGGTAATCAATAGGTGTCATTTCCACCGTACAGGAGACATGCTCAGCACCACCACCAAACCTGCGCTCGTCTCCAATGAGCAAATCGCATGGCACAAACATGTCAATGCGCTTCCACACCTGTGCCGCGAGGGCCTTGAGAGGCGCACAGTACACGCCACTCTTCGCCTTCACAAGTGCCTCCAGTGCAGCGTGCGTCTTTCCACTGTTGGTGGGCCCATAGTGGTAGATGAAACGACGCCGCATAAAGCGGGCTTTCGGGTACCAATTCCACGGCTCGTGCATCGCCACCTTCTGCGCAGCCTTCTGCGCGATGTACCACTTCTCAAATTCCTGGAGAACAATGGCAATGCAAGCAAGCGCATCCTGTGCGGCCTCGAGCTTGGCAAAAAACGCGGTGCTCTTTGCCTTGGAGATATCCTCGGAAAATTCGCTCAGGTGATGCAATGCGTTTTCCACAGATGCCTCGTGGATGAGTTGGCGCAACTCTTCTCTGGCGGAGCTGCTGTTGTAGATTTGGTCGCATGTCGCCTGAAAAATATTAGTTTGTTTGTAAGAACAGACAGCTCGCCACTGCAGCGTCGTCGCCACAGCGCCTCCTAAGATTCCACGCATGACATGTGGACCGCAGAGACTCATTTGACCCCACCTTCTCCGCTTCACACTCCACAGAAAGGGCTACACAGTCCTGCCCAACAAGAACAAGAACAAAACAACAACAAGGAAGCAAAAAGAATATATATATATACTTACGTGTGTGTTGCACGGATTGCACGTGCGGTGGAGAAGGTGGGGAACACTGACGGGGGAGTGGGTTGGTGAGTAGATTTGGGAGAGTGAGGCGTGGGGAACAACAAAAGAAGATGCGTAATGAATGAATAAATGCAGCCTTTTTGTTTCGTTTGGTGCGTCGTTTCATTTGTTTCCCCGTATTTCTCAAAATGGAGTGTGTCTAAATGATCATATGTATACGCTGCTCAACAGAAGGATTCGAGACTGCCTGGTGTCGGTGCGTGCGCACCGTGCGCCATCGCTCACTTCCACCCACCATAACACCCCTCTATTTCTTCCCTTTTATTTTTCCCTGCCGTTGCTTTTGGATGGAGAATTCTGCCACACACAAAATAAATAAATAAAACACAGAAACACAAACGCATGCACCTGAGAGTGGCGAGTTAATTCCGTCATCGTTTATTACGCTCCGCCCACTTCCTCCCTCCACCCCTTTCCAATCCATCCCTCACACACACACACACACACACACACAGAGAGAGAGGGAGAGGGAGAGAAAATGGGGTAGAGGAACAGAGGGGGAGGGAAACGCCGGCTACGATCCTTCCTCCTCGTTTTGGTAAAGCGAACGAGGACCAACCTCCATGCCTTCGTCGGCCTCACCAAACAAAAAATCCTTTTCGTGCTCCCGTAGGAGCTCGACGCTGCGGCGCAGATCAAGAAAAAGCGAATATACTTTCTTGATATCATGGATTGACACGGTTGAGGCCCGTCGCTTTTGAGCGACAAGGTTTGCCGTCGTGATGAGTTGGAGGACATAGCGCAGTGACGTGCTCTTGCCGAGCATTGTAAGGAGCGCAACAGCCTCCTCGTCCATCTCGACGTCCTCTTCTTCACAGCGAATGTGAATGATCTTGCCAAGTTCCACCTCCGTGTATGACTTCGTCGTGATGATGACCATGCGGTCAAGCAGATCAATGGGGATGCCGTGTGGCGCCTTGTACTGTGTCCCACGGATGCGTGAGATGCCGCGGTTGGAGGCCATAACGACAACCGGCGCGAGTGGACTCTCCAGCGCACGGTTGAGCCACGAAAAACACTCAATATCGAGCATGTGCACCTCGTCAATAAAAAGGACTCCTGGGACGATTTCGCCCTTGCCCTCCTCCTTCCATTCTGCAACACGCTGATCAATCTGCTCACGCACCTCATGCTTTATCTCACCCGTGTCGCCAGCAAACAAGGCGAGAAATCCCTGCTGCCTCGAGTTGATGACATCAATTTCGTGCAGCGTCACCGTGTGCACCACTTCCTTCCGCTTTGAGAGTTCGCCCTCTGGCGTCTGGACAAACCGCGTGTTGGATGACATGGCATCATAGTCCTTACTGCGCACAAAACTACGCCCTAGCTTGTTGATTCGCCCCGTCGCCTTATCAATTGTGATGACATCGCCCACCTGGACCTTTTCCTTCTGGAGACTCTCAATCATCTTTACCCCAAGGTCAAATGTTGACTCCATGTCAGATGTCTTCAGCACCAGCTGCCCAGTGCGTCCCTTCGCCTCCGCTGGATTTGTAGAGGGTCGCTCAACCGATATCTCAACCACCTCACCCTCTATCATCTCCGTCTCCTCCCGGATGCGCACACCAATGCTGCGGCGGAATGCCTGCGTGAGCGCCTCGGTCTTGGACATTTCAAGCGAAAATATCTCGCTTCCAGCGATCATTGTGAAGGGAGTCTCGGCTCCAAGCGCCTGCGCCATACCCATCGCTATTGCCGTCTTGCCCGTGCCAGGACCACCAGCGAGGAGAACGCAGCGACCCGCTATCTTTCCTTCGCGAATCATCTGAACCACCACACCAGCCGCGCGACGAGCCTCCACCTGACCAACCATTCCTTGGCTGCTCATGCGTGCCTCGAGAGCGTCGTCAAGACCGAGGCCACGGATGTGCGAATGAGCCCCAACGCGCTCTACCCGCGTGAGGTCGCGGGCCTCCTCTGTCCGTATTCCTGCCCCCGACATGCTGTGATTGTCGAGATACAAGAAAAAAAAAAAAAGAAGACAGGCAATAGAAAGAACAAAAGAATGAAACCCTTATCCTTGGAAATGAGATATTTAACTTTGAAATAGCGGGCGACCAAAGGCGAAAAGGGGGGAAAACAGAAAGGAAAAAAAAAAAAGATGGTGAAGTGACGAAGGATAGGCATCGACAGAGGAAGCATGGTGAAGAAATCTTCTAGCAGCGCATAGAAGAATACCCGGATGAGCAGATATACCCACCCACCCATAACATTGCCGAGTAATTGAGTTAGTCCATTCTTCAGATATCACAACCCTATGTGGGGCTATAGGAGCTGCGAGAAGACGGTGCCACTTCTTCTGCTTCTATAAACCTTATATATATGATGACTTTGCATTCCTCAATTTTCATAGCTTCGACGCGGCAATAACGGTCTCTGCAACCTCAGTGAACTTTTTCTTTGCATCCTCCTTGCTAAGGTGGCTATATTTCATGTAGGCATTCCACTTTGCGTATGCCACCATATTCATGCGAGATGGCTTGGGCTTCGTGTTAGCGCCGTACATTGCCTGGTTCCACAGGCCGTAGAGCTCCAGCTTCTTGGCGACATTCATCTGCGGTCGCGTCGCCTTGGACTCAACGATCTTTGACAGGCGTTGGAAGCGTTCGTCGAGTGACTCTTGCGCCATGAAATCTCTATACTACTTATCTCTTGTTTACCTTCCTTCTTCCTGCGGGATACTTATCTACTCTCACGGTGTGATGAAAGAAGAGAAGCATGGAATGAGAATGACATGTTGCGTGTGAGAATAGCGTAACGCCATCCGAGAAGAGAAATATAATTTAACAAAAAAAAAAAAGAGGGGATAGAGACAAGAGAACAACAACAATAACAACTGGAAAAGAGTTCTTAAAAAAGAGAGAGAGAGAGACGCAGCTGGCACGACAGCATCAGAAAACGGCGGCACTTACTACACCGTGTGCACCAGGAAACGCCCAGATTTTGTCATGTACTTGACACCCTTGTATGGCTTGCCTATTTCGTTCAGCACCTGAACGCTGTCTACGCGAATGCTGCTCAAAAGATGGTTTGACACACTAAACTCGACAAGAGCAGAATCACCCGTGCACGGCATTGCCTTGTCTCCACCTTTATCCGCAGAAAAGGTAAATTCACCGCTCAGAGAACTCGCTCCACGGAGAAGTGTTCCAACCGACCACATCAAGATGCAGCTGGCCTTGTCGAAGCTTGTGCTTCCCTGCGTGCTGCTGTGCACCTGCACTGCCTCGGTGTGCGGTGGAAGCGGGAGATGAATAACCACCTTCTGGACCTCGTAGTCTCTGCTGCCTTTCGACGCAAAGCCACCACCACCACCACCACCACCACGAAGACCCACCATACAGTTGAACCGCCCACGGGTAGCATCAAACGTGATTTGTGGCGTCACGTAAAAAGGCGGTTGCGTGTTGAGAATGGGCTTACAACGATACTCCAAGAGTTTAAACTTTCCATCTGGAGGAATGAAAGTAATGGTGCGATCCGCCTCGTAGCGATTACGGCGGACACAGCGATGGAACGCTATGTCATCGACAAAGTCTAAGTTGCCCAGGCGCATCACAATGTCAGGCATCCCACTCAGACGGCAGTTCACATCGATCGCACCTCGCACCGCGGTGTGTAGGGGATTTCCCTCAGAGTCAATGATGCAATCCAGCTGCTCCACGATATCAAAGAAGATTTCGTTGGAGTTGTGCCTCGTCGACGGATCCCGCCATGGGACAGAACGCAGGTCCATCTGTCGACGTCTCGTCTTCGCTGGAGCATCAAGGACGGTGCGGAATTTATTCTCCAGCGTCGGTGGTACCACTAAATCCTCCAGAACGTGCATCTCCGTTGTCAACGGGTACCCATTGTCTATGAGCTCCTCTAGCAGCTGATACACCACCGAGAAGTTCTCACGCAGAGTGTTCTCGGAGAAAACCTTAAGATACCCTTGCACCACTCCCACGATAAGCGAAAGCACCTCCATCACGAGCAGCGGAAATCCCTCACTTTCTACAATCGCCAGCAGAACTACATCGTTTCGGTGAATTTGCACAAAAGCAAAACGGCTATATGGTATCACTGCGGGTGCCTCATCGACGGAACGCAATGGCGCCATGTACGTGCACCAGAAATCCTCAAGACAGGTGCGAGAGACCTTTGCGCGGAACTGTCTTTCAATAATTACCTCACCATGATGATTAAGGAAGAAAACACTGGATATCATGACCTCCACCCTACAGCATCTACGCCACTCGCGATGAACGAAAAGAGGAAAGAAGGAAAACAAGACAAAAAGGGAAAAAAAAAAAACAATATATATATATATATATATATAAAAGAAACAGCAATAATCCCAGCGGCGCAGGCACACGAAGATATCGAAAAGGGGGAAAAAAAAAAAACAAAAGACGAGGAGCGAAGAACACCAAAGAAGAAAAAAAAACAGAACACACACAGAGAGACACACACATACACAAGTGGGTTCCACCTTCCTTCATCTCTAACACACAGTTAAGACTCGGCACCGTTCGGGTCTGACATTCAGGGTGAAACGATCTCCATAGTGAAACCGCAAAAAGGAAACAGAAGAAAGAAAGCAGATCAAACCCTTCTGAAGACTCCTTTTTTAACTTACCTTCTTTCTCAAGTTGCTTCTCCGAGACGTTAGAAGTCCAACAGAATAGGCAACAATATTTTCTCCTCTCCTCCTCCTCCTTTCGCTTCCCCCTTTTCTCCCCCACCCCCTTTTTTTTTCCTTCAGTTGCTTGGTGCGACGTTGCCCCCTCAAAAATCCTCTTCTCTCCTACAAAGTCAATGAAAACAAATATCCCTACGCTCCGCGCCCACGCGTCCCTCCACGAGGCACGCCGGCACCGCCACGG